>OW240915.1:331661335-331671983 GCA_933207985.1 Pelobates cultripes
TATTTGGCAGGATGGGAGAGAATATTGAGCATAATCAAAATTCTTAAAAAAATAAACCTCAAAATATCAATATATCATTACTCCTGGCTAAAGAAATATGGTGCTAAAAACATGCAAAACTGAGCTGATATCCAGAAGGAATCTGGAGACATAGAACCTTGTAAAGGATCCTTCTATTCGTGCAGCGATGATCCTTGCAGCTTCTCCCGAAATCCAGCTGAAACAAAGTGATTATAACTCCCAATCCCCCAAACATGAGTCGAGACTTCATGAAGGGGTAAAACGATCTGATTTACTGTGGGCTACCCGCCTGGTATTTATGCAGGTCTTCCACCTGGTGGACACTCCCCTAGGGGACCAGATGGAAGACTGGGACAAAAGTATCACAGTAGCCAATCACAGTGGCTATAGCATAAGCACTCCCTTTTTACATAAATCACTCCCTCTTTTCCATCCTGGAGATAATTAATTTAAGGTAGCAAAGAGTGCCTTAATTATCTCCAGGTAGAAAGAAACATGGCTTTCTTATTTTAGCAAAACAGCATAAAAATCTATAACTTTCCTTTTACATAACATAAACTTTAAGTCCCACATATCCCCAGATAGCTTGGATCAGAAACATCGACTGAAGTTTGACTTTCGCTGGCCGTTCGTGTGTTTGTAGCCGACTACAAGTTCCATACCGTAGCTATCTGGGGTCGGTCACTTTCGCATACTTCCAACGCACGAATGAAGTAGTATCCCCTTCATTTGTGTGTTTTTCCACTGTACAAACGAGGATTTGAAGAGGTAGCAGCGGTGTTCGACAAAATAAGTAGCCGAAATTAGTTTCAGGGAATCCTCGCAATTTACCGCTGAGCGTTCGACAAAATGGCGATTGCCAAGTGTTCGGTAAACGAACGCGAACCACCAGCTATTCCCCAATTAGTCTGTGGTTAACCGCAACAGTCTGGGTGGTTAATAGGCGCCACACGACCTCAGTGGGAGGTCGGTGGTTCGGTAGTTCATTCGCTTTTCTCGCTATTTTCACAAAATCCCGCTGTAATCATCCAAATAACCGAACAGGCTGGTTCGCATGGTCTGTTTAATAAGGGATTTCGTTACACAGCTCCCCCTTAGTCCCATGGAACGGCATACCTGCTTAGATCCTAACGGGTCGGCTAAGGGATGTCCGGTAAAACAAGAAAAACAAACAAAATAACTACTTCTCCAGTTCAGTTTGCCGCGACAGGCCATCTGCATTGGCATTCTGCTTCCCGGGGCGATACTGCATTGTAAAATTATAGGGTTGCAGTGCCAACCTCCATCTGAGTAATCTGGGGTTATCGCCAGCTACTCTGTTAAGCCAAATCAAAGGGTTGTGGTCAGTCAGCACTGTGAAAGAGCGTCCATACAGGTAAGGTTGTAGTTTTTTAAGTGCCCAAACTAATGCCAGACACACTTTTTCCACGGTGGCATAGCTGACTTCGCGTGGTAACAGTTTTCTGCTCAGATACGCCACCAGGTGATCCATGTCATCGTCTCCCACCTGGCTCAATACTGCTCCCAGTCCAAACATTGAGGCATCTGTGTGAACAAGAAACCTTTTAGTATGATCAGGTGCCGCCAACACAGGAGATGCACTTAACGCAGCCTTGAGTTACTAAAAACCTTTTAGTATGATCAGGTGCCGCCAACACAGGAGATGCACTTAACGCAGCCTTGAGTTTCTGGAAAGCCTCCTCACACTCAGTTCACAGAGGCCATTGGTTTGGGGGTGATAGGGGGAACTTAATATGGGTTTTATCCCACAGCTCTGCCAGAGCTGTTGGGTAACCAGCGCTGTGAATTGGGTTCCCTGATCCGACACTATCTCCCTAGGGAATCCCACCCTAGTAAATACCTGAACCAGTGCTTCCGCTACCGTCTCTGCATGTATATTTGACAGAGCTATAGCTTCGGGGTAGCGGGTAGCGTAGTCCACCACAGTAAGAATGTATTTCTTACCGGATGGAC
The DNA here is from genome assembly GCA_933207985.1 of Pelobates cultripes. NCBI lineage: Eukaryota > Metazoa > Chordata > Amphibia > Anura > Pelobatidae > Pelobates > Pelobates cultripes. Next base: position 331,663,331 of record OW240915.1, read on the forward strand.
TGGGTTTGCTGAGTGGCCCGACTAAATCAACTGCCACTCGGAAAAATGGTTCCTCAATGATGGGTAGGGGACGTAGTTTTGCCCTGGGGTGATCCCCTCTCTTCCCTACCTTTTGGCATACCTCGCAGGTCCTACAATAATCCTGCAAATCCCTAGTGACCCCCGACCAGAAAAATGATTGGGTGAGTCGGTCTCTAGTCTTTTTAATGCCTAAGTGACCTGCTAGGGGGATATCGTGGCTAATCGGTAACAGTTCTACCCAATACTTACGGGGCACTATTAACTGTCTTTTTTCTACCTGACCTGCTCCTTTCCCTGTCCCCCAAGTCACTCGGTACAGTAAACCCTTTTCCCAGATAAACCTTGCCTGATCTCCGTCTCCCTGGGGTTGTTCGGCCTCCCTCCGATATCCCTTTAAGGTGGGATCTTCCCGCTGAGCTTGCTCAAAGTCTTGAGAGGTACCCCAGTAAGAAGTATGGTCAGGGTGAATCGTCAGAGGGTTATTGCTTACCTGGTCATGGGTTGAGGGGGAGGCCTCCATAGCTCTGGATTGCTGCCGGGTGGTAACAGGTAGGACTCCTTCTGGACTGCAGGCTGCCAATTGGGACGTCATGCATCCTAAATCATTCCCCAGCAACACTTCCGCTGGCAAATCTGGCATGATGCCCACTTCCACGGCCTTGGCCCCCGTACCCCAATCAATGTGTACCCGGGCTGTTGGTAGTTTATGAATTGCCCCTCCAGCCACCCTTACAGCAATGGTGCATCCTGTGTGCTGGGTCGGGGTGACCCGGTGTGGCTGGACCAAGGTAATAGTAGCCCCGCTGTCTCTCAGTCCCTGAGCCTCTTGTCCATTTAGCTTTACCGACTGGCGGTGGTGCGCCCTGTTATCCCCAGCTGCTTGCACAGGGTTCACCTCATGTAAGGTGGCCCAATTCTCACTGTGGTTACTGGGTGTCTCTTGAGTCAGAGAGTTGTAATCCTCTTGCACACAGTGTGCGGCTGCTTTGGTCAGTGGTACTGGTGTGGGCAATTAGGTTTGATGTTCCCCACTTGCTTGCACCCATAACACATTGGAGCGGTCTTTTGGTACCCCGGGGTTGTGGTATTGCCCCCGGTGGTGGTACCCTCTGTGGCATAGCTGGCGGACCAGATGCAGGCCGCTGGCCCTGGAACCCTCAATTTCCATCCATCCGTCTGCTCTCATGAAATTCGTCTGCCAGCCTTGCTGCCTCCTCCACCGTTTTTGGCTTTCTGTCTCTGACCCAGTCTCTCACCTCTGCTGGTGTATAATCAAAAAACTGCTCCAGTAATATCAATTGCTCAGCATCCTCTAAGGTAGTTGCCTGATTCCCCTGTATCCAATTACTAAAAGCGCGTTGCATACGAAATGCCCACTCAGTATACGAATCCTTGCCTTGCCTCCTGAGGGCCCGAAATTTCCTTCTATGGGCTTCAGGAGTTACAGCGTAACGAGCCAACAAAATCTCTTTTATTTTTTCGTAGTTTTGTATATCCCCATCTGGCACAGCTCTCAACGCTTCGGCTGCTCTACCTGATAATTTGCTGCTTAATACTGCAGCCCAGTTAGCTCTTTCCAAATCTTCTAGCACACATTGTCTCTCAAAATCTTGCAAATAATTATCAATATCCATCTCACCTTCCACGAAGCTTTTAAATGCAGCGTAGTTGATTTTCCGCTAACGCCCCATTGTAGATCCAGATAGCGACAATATATCCACAGGAGGTGATCTGTTGCTGGCTTCTCGGGCTTCCCTGGCATTCTGGGTCTCTGTAGCTTGTGCCAAGATCTGTACCACGATCTCCGGTGCAGGGTTAGGTCCTACCAGGCTGAGTCTCCATCTCACATCCTTCTGGAACTCTGTTTCCTCTGCATTCGCCATTTGTTGTTCGCCAGTTTGATCGCTCTCCAGTAGTTCGGCTATTAACGTGGCTTTCGGTTTGTTGCTTGCCACTATGCCTCGAGCTTCCAGCAGTTCCTTCAATGTAGTTCGTTTCAAGTGTTCGTATCTATGCGCCATTCACCACTTGTTTCACTTGTATTTATGCAGGTCTTCCACCTGGTGGACACTCCGCTAGGGGACCAGATGGAAGACTGGGACAAAAGTATCACAGTAGCCAATCACAGTGGCTATAGCATAAGCACTCCCCTTTTACATAAATCACTCCCTCTTTTCCATCCTGGAGATAATTAACTTAAGGTAGCAAAGAGAGCCTTAATTATCTCCAGGTAGAAAGAAACATGGCTTTCTCATTTTAGCAAATCAGCATAAAAATCTATAACTTTCCTTTTACATAACATAAACTTTAAGTCCCACATATCCCCAGATAGCTTGGATCAGAAACGTCGACTGAAGTTTGATTTTCGCCGGTCGTTCGTGTGTGTTTGTAGCCGACTACAAGTTCCATACTGTAGTTATCTGGGGTCGGTCACTTTCGCATACTTCCAGCGCACGAATGAAGTAGTATCCCCTTCATTTGTGTGTTTTTCCACTGTACGAATGAGGATTTGAAGAGGTAGCAGCGGTGTTCAACAAAATAAGTAGCCGAAATTAGTTCCAGGGAATCGTTGCCATTTACCGCTGAGCGTTCGACAATACAAAATGGCGATTGCCACGTGTTCGGTAAATGAACGCGGACCACCAGCTATTCCCCAATTAGTCTGTGGTTAACCGCAACAGTCTGGGTGGTTAATAGGCGCCACACGACCTCATTGGGAGATCGGTGGTTCGGTAGTTCATTCGCTTTTTTCGCTATTTTTACGAAATCCCGCTGTAATCATCCAAATAACCGAACAGGCTGGTTCGCATGGTCTGTTTAATGAGGGATTTTGTTACAAACCTCATGTGCAAACAGAGATTCCATGCTTGCAAGCAAACTACAAAATCAGAAACTGAAACTGTAAAACTGACAATGTAAGGCTTAACACGGAGCAAAGCAGATCCCCAAATGGACATGTGTTCTGGTTTATTGGTTTTGAGTAAGAAGGAGAGTAGAAGCGATTAGTCCAGGCCCTGGAGACTTAATAGCTGGAGCACACTAGGTACCCTGGTCTCCAAACAGAAAGAGAAGATGACAGCAGGTATCTACTCAAAGACAGACAGTTACTGAAATACTGGAATGCTGTGCTACCTGTAAGTAGCTACTGTTACAAGACCATATATTGCCACCATATTAGGAGTCAGCACCCTGACTTAAAATGAAAAATGCAATAATTAGGAAGTACAATCCAAACTAAATTATGGTAGTATCCCGGTACAGAGTGTGTTTGATTTGTGATTCCATCATGTGGTGATTAAGAGATACTGAATTTGAATGACCCGCCAATTGCCCCAAATTTTGGAAAAATCTAAATTTGTTCGAAGCCGAATGTAATAAAATTCTATTGATTACAATATTTACAGTTCACTAAAGGCTGTATCTCGAAAATTATACGGATCTACCCTTTAAATACAAAAAAACTACAAAGGAAATTAGGAACAAAATGTTAAAAATGTATGTTTTTTCTGTTTAGAGTTAATTGAGTTAGCCCATACAGAGTCATACAGAATACTCGGATGTTACATTATATTGGAGTGATACAGAATACTCGGGGAGGTTCCATTATATTGGAGTGATACAGAATACTCGGACGTTACATTATATTGGAGTGATACAGAATACTCGGACGTTATATTATATTGGAGTGATACAGAATACTCGGACGTTGAATTATATTGGAGTGATACAGAATACTCGGGGAGGTTACATTTTATTGGAGTGTGTAGCAGAGACCCTCTGGCTGTCCAGCATATTCCCTGTTTATTTGCTAGGTGACCCCAGAGACTTTCGTGTGGATTTTTGCTAAAGACTTTCGTGTGGATTTATTATACAGTCAAAGCATTCGTCTGGTTGTCAGTAAAAGCAAAAAATTCAAGAAACCACTGTGGTACTCCACAGATGTGGCCAAAATAGTTAAAAACAAAAAGTTAGCATTTAGGAATTATAAAAAAACCCAGAGTGAGGAAGACAAAATGATCTATAAGATTAGGCAGAAAGAGGCTAAGCAAGTTATAAGAGCTTCCAAATCACACACAGAAGAGAAAATAGTACAGTCAGTAAAAAAGGGGGATAAAACATTTTTTAGATACATAAATGAGAAAAGAAAAGTAAAACAAGGATTAGTTAGATTAAAAACAAAAGAAGGAAGGTATGTAGAAGAGGATAAAGGTCTAGCTGACTGCCTCAATGAATATTTTTGTTCTGTATTTACAGATGAAAATGAAGGAAAGGGACCTCAGTTGAGAAAAAGGATAAATGAGTCATTTATTACACGTGAGTTTACAGAGGAAGAGGTTCTATTTCAACTGTCAAAAGTAAAGACAAATAAGTCAATGGGACCTGATGGAATACACCCAAAGCTATTAATAGAGCTTAGTGGTGTACTAGCAAAACCATTAACAGATTTATTTAACCAATCATTGTTAACAGGAGTAGTCCCAGAAGATTGGAAGTTAGCGAATGTTGTGCCCATTTACAAGAAAGGTAATAGGGAGGAGTCGGGCAACTATAGGCCAGTAAGCCTTACTTCAGTAGTGGGGAAAGTGATGGAAACCATGTTAAAGGATAGGATTGCTCAACATCTAAAAACACATGGATTTCAAGATCAGAGATAACATGGGTTTACTTCAGGGAGATCATGCCAAACTAATCTTGTTGATTTTTTTGATTGGGTAACTCAAATTATAGATCAGGGTGGTGCAGTAGACATTGCTTACCTAGATTTCAGTAAGGCTTTTGACACTGTTGCACATAGAAGGCTTATCAATAAACTGCAATCTTTAAGTTTGGATTCCAATATTGTTGAATGGGTAAGGCAGTGGCTGAGTGACAGGCAACAGAGGGTTGTAGTTAATGGAATATATTCGAAGCTTGGACTTGTCACCAGTGGGGTACCTCAGGGATCTGTACTTGGACCCATTCTCTTTAATATTTTTATTAGTGATATTGCAGAAGGTCTTGATGGTAAGGTATGTCTTTTTGCTGATGATACTAAGATATGTAACAGGGTTGATGTTCCAGGAGGGATAAGCCAAATGGCAAATGATTTAGGTAAACTAGAAAAATGGTCAGAATTGTGGCAACTGACATTTAATGTGGATAAGTGCAAGATAATGCATCTTGGACGTAAAAACCCAAGGGCAGAGTACAGAATATTTGATAGAGTCCTAACCTCAACATATGAGGAAAGGGATTTAGGGGTGATTGTAACGGACCGTTTAGCATAAAAGGGGTAAAAACCGCTTAGACGATAATCCCCCTTTCAGAGACAGGCACAGCTACTGTAGAATCACCAAAACTCACGAACCGCCAATAAGTGAATGCTCCAAACTCCCGAACGGCATACAAGGGAATAAGGTAGCACTTCAAATAAACGAACAGGAACCATACGAATAGCTGCTAGCAGGCGAACAGGAAAAGCTTCCAAGCGGCTTACACTCCTGGCAATCAGTCCTTAGCAGCATACAGTGAATCCCCCCAAGAACGAGACAAGGCTCCGTGTTGAGGGTCAAGCAGTGGTCTGTTTAATGAGGGCTACCTGCCCAGCTTTTATGCAGGTCTCCCACCTGGTGGACACTCCCCTAGGGGACCAAATGGGAGACTGTGACAAGGGACAGACAAGTATACAAAAAGGACACACAGTCACAGTATATTCCCACAATGCATCCTGGCTTCCTCCCCTCTGCCCTGGGAGATAATTGGGAAGTAACTCAATTATCTCCCAAGACAAAGGCAAAACTCCATTACACACGTGGGAACACAAAACCAGCATAACACTTTAAAATGCTCAAAGTAACATTTACTACCTAAACCACAGACATGTAACATATCCCCAGATAGCTCAGGTCTGAGTGCACATTATTAGGTGAATGGCACTCAGACTACACGAATACAGTTCAATCGCCATGGAGCCAAAGTCTTTACAGTCAGTTTCATATGAATGGGCTCCATGGGATTCCTATCTGGGGTATAAGATATTCACACAAAAATACCGAACACCGGGTCATTCGTGTGCTTTCACCGAACGAGAAGGGAGGTCGGCGGCTTCAGTGGTGTTCGCGCAAAACTGTGTCCGATTTTAGTTCCATAAAAATAGAGGCGAACACCGCTGTTCATTCGTATGGTTTAAAATGGCCGTGACCTCGTGTTCGGGATACGAACGGCGGCCACCCAGCGTTCATCAATTAAGCTGCGGTTAACCGCAGCTTCAGGGAGGTTAATTGCCGGCACACTCCAGCTCCCAGGTGGTCCAGTCATTCGTACGGTTGTTCGGTAGATTGAAACTACTGAACAACCGGCAGAAAAGCACGAATACAGCTTTTCTGCATGCAAAAATAGTCTTTAAAAAGGGGGCCATAGTCCAAAGGCAGCAGGCGAGCAACCAGGCTTCTCCAATGCAATGTGGCGAGATTGGTCTCGTCACAGTGATTATTTCTGATGACTTAAAGGTAGGCAGACACTGTAATAGAGCAGCATGAAATGCTAGCAGAATGCTTGGTTGTATAGGGAGAGGTATTAGCAGTAGAAAGAGGGAAGTGCTCATGCCATTGTACAGAACACTGGTGAGACCTCACTTGGAGTATTGTACACAGTACTGGAGACCGTATCTACAGAAGGATATTGATACCTTAGAGAGGGTTCAGAGAAGGGCTACTAAACTGGTTCATAGATTGCGGGATAAAACTTACCAGGAAAGGTTAAAGGATCTTAACATGTATAGCTTGGAGGAAAGACGAGACAGGGGGGATATGATAGAAACATTTAAATATATAAAGGGAATCAACACAGTAAAGGAGGAGACTATATTTAAAAGAAGAAAACTACCACAACAAGAGGACATAGTCTTAAATTAGAGGGACAAAGGTTTAAAAATAATATCAGGAAGTATTACTTTACTGAGAGAGTAGTGGATGCATGGAATAGCCTTCCAGCTGAAGTGGTAGAGGTTAACACAGTAAAGGAGTTTAAGCATGCGTGGGATAGGCATAAGGCTATCCTAACTATAAGATAAGACTAGAGACTAATGAAAGTATTTAGAAAATTGGTCAGACTAGATGGGCCGAATGGTTCTCATCTGCCGTCACATTCTACGTTTCTATGTAAAAAGCCATATAAATCTTCATTGAACTGCTTCATTCAGCATTCAAACCAAAATACCAAACAACCAGACCACCCTGATGTGAAGCGTGGCTGTAATTAACCTCCCCGTTTGTTTCATTGCATTCCCATTGGAAAAAGCACGAATGCATTGTTTAAGTCCCCGGGTGGCCGCCATTTTGGCACCCAAACACGTTGTGTCAGTCATCTTAACACACAAACAGCAGTGTCTGGAACTCCAATTGGACACTCGACTATGCGAACACCGTTAAGACCTCCAGGGCTCCAGAAAATACAGACTTAAACTCACGAACGGCCCGCCGTTCGGTAGGTTCCCACGAACAAGGGGATTCATCCGAATGCCAGCTCAGCCCTGGATGGCATATATTTTCGGGACTTTTAACGCACAAGAGGAGACCGACCGCCAGGCCAAACTGTATGGAACTAATTTCGGCTACTTCTGCCTGTGCGGTCGGTCAAAAGTTTACTTCCACATAACTGGTCTGATCTGGGTGATTTTTGAATATGGTGTACCTAGTATGGTTGGGATACATCCAGAACTTGGGGGAAAATGTGTACATTTTAATTGTGTTAACTGTTAAACAGAGGGGAGGAGATGTGTGGGAAGTAACATCTATGTGATTGGTTACTGTAATAATTATTGTGGGTGTCTCCCTTGCAGGGGAGAACCGCATAAAAGCAGGATATGTGGAATAAAAGATCATTTCTGCTCCTGATACTGTGTGTTGTCCAGTTATTGGGAAAGGTGATGGGATATTCTTGGATTATATTGTTGATTGTGCCTGTTACTCTCTTGGATCTCTTACTTGTTCCTGAGCCATACTTGGATTACCAGCGGAAATAGTCTATGGGAAAACAGCTTTCCGCTACAGAGTGATACAGAATACTCAGGCGTTACATTATATTGGAGTGATACAGAATACTCGGACATTACGTTATATTGGAGTGATACAGAATACTTGAGGAGGTTACTTTATATTGGAGTGATACAGAATACTCGGCGAGGTTACATTATTTTGGAGTGATACAGAATACTCAAACATTACATTATATTGGAGTGATACAGAATACTCGGGGACATTACATTACTTTGGAGTGATATAGAATACTTCAGAACGTTACATTATATTGGAGTGATACAGAATAGTCGGACGTTACATTATATTGGAGTGATACAGAATCCTCGGATGTTACGTTATATTGGAGTGATACAGAATACTCGGGGAGGTTACATTATATTGGAGTGATACAGAATACTCGGACTTTACATTATATTGGAGTGATACAGAATACTTCAGAACGTTACATTATATTGGAGTAATGCAGAATACTCGGACGTTACATTATATTGGAGTGATACAGAATACTCGGATGTTACATTATAGTGGAGTGATACAGAATACTCGGTGACGTTACATTACTTTGGAGTGATACAGAATACTTCAGAATGTTACATTATATAGGAGTGTTACAG
>OW240915.1:331676682-331701538 GCA_933207985.1 Pelobates cultripes
CCCAAGTACTGGCATTCTTAGGGACTGCGGGATATTACAGGAAATTTGTCCCTGACTATAGTACCATCGCTAAACCCCTGACAGATTTGACAAAGAAAAATTTGCCAAGAGTAGTCCTGTGGTCTCCCGCCTGCGAAACAGCATTCCAAACCTTGAAACAAGCCCTGATCAACGCACCGGTTTTGTCTGCCCCCGTCCCTAACAAAAGATTTGTTGTCCATACAGATGCGTCCATGTACGGACTGGGGGCAGTTCTGAGCCAGGTCGGGGAAGATGGAGGGGAACACCCTGTCGCGTACCTGAGTAGGAAACTATTACCCAGGGAAGTGAGTTACGCGGCAGTGGAAAAGGAGTGTCTAGCCCTGGTCTGGGCTAGAAGCTCACCCCATACCTCTACGGTCAGGAATTCACGTTGATCACAGACCATAACCCCCTAGTATGGCTTAACCGAGTGGCTGGGGACAATGGACGATTACTAAGATGGAGCCTGGCACTACAACCGTACAACTTCTCCATCCAGTATCGCCCTGGCCGGTTCAATAGGAATGCAGACGGACTGTCCAGGCAAACTGAACTTTTACCTTGACTAAAGACCGGACAGCCCAAAGTTAACCCGAAAAGGATCAATCCGGGTCTGCTGGAGTGTTCCACAAAAGGGGAGCAGTGTAACAGAACTATGATTATGCCTATAGTTTTGCCTGGACTTAATCAACAATGCTGCTGGAGGGGTTAAACAGAACCCAATGGCTGGTTTTCGTGTGAATATTGCTACTATAACATACAACCCAAAATACCGAACATCAGACCACCCAGGGGAACAGTTAATTGCTATTTTACCTCCCAGTGATTGTGGAGCCGTTCGCATGGTTCAGACGAATCCCTTTGTGCTCAGGTTAGATGACCGCCATTTCGGGACTTTACACGTGTTCGCGGCCATCTTACGCACGAACGGCGGTGTTTGCCTGTGAACGCATGGAACTAAAAACGGATACACAAACAGGCGAACACCGCTGAGACCTCCAGGAGCTCGTAAGTTCGTGCTGGAACTACCGAACGACCGGCCGTTCGGTAGTTTTGTTTAAGCATTCATGGGGATTCAGGTGAACACCAGGATTACTGTGGATGGCAAGGGGTTCGTGGGGTTTTTATGCACGAACGGAGACCGACCGCAAGGCCAAAACTTATGGAACTCTTTTTGGCTGGAAAACCTGTGCGGTCGGTCAAAACTTCAAAGACCCATAACTCCCGAACCCCTCAACCGAATGACCTGAAATTTGGATATATTGTTCCCCTGAGTGAGAGCTATTAAGCGGTGCTGGACTTAAAGGTGTACCCCCTGTTTTTGGGGTACATCCAGAATGTAGTTAAAATTGTGTCTGTTTTAATTGTGTTACATGTTATCTGAGGGGAGGAGATGTGGGGGTTGAACCATGTATGTAATTGGCTGTTGTAATAATTATGTGGGTGTAGCCTTTCAGAGGGCAATATTGCATAAAAGGAGACCCCTGTCAATAAACATCAGTTCTACTTGACCCTTCAAAACGTAGCCTCGTCTCGTTCTTGGAGGGGATTTATGGTACCGTTACTCTGCCTCATTTTACAGCACTCTTGGATTATACAATTGGATATCGTGGATGGGAATAAGAATTCCATTACTTCACAGCAGCTTGCCTAGAAAAGAACGTCTCCAACGGCAGGTACCCCTCTCCAGCAGGGTAGCCGTTACATCCTGGTTCCCGAAATCAGAGAGTCGAACGTGGTTCCCTTCAGGAGGAGCTGAAAGTGTAGAATATCCCACGAGTAAAGAAAGCGCTAGTATTCCCGGGTCCCTACAACATGAGTCGAGGCTGCGAGTTGAGGGTCAAAACGAACTGGCTTTACTGGCACACAAGCATGGCAATTTATGCAAGTCCCCAGGTCCAGGGACAGCCCCCATGGACCTGATGGGATACCGGTACAGTACAAGTATACAAAGGCTGGGTACAGAATCATGCGAATCCCCGCTACCTGTCTGGTTGTCCCATCCGTTCGTGGTGCGAATGGGGCCTGCCCGGGAGAGGCACTTAAACTGCGGCTAACCACAAACCGTAACGCACTTTGCGGGGTGACGGGGTTAAGTGGCGGCACACGCTTAGGGCTGGGTGGTCGGCCGTTCGTACCGACGAAAGACGCTTTATAATCAGTTCGCATAGTCCGTTCGCCTGAGAGAGTCTAAATAAACAGAACTGTACATTAACAATATAACCAGTCCAAGAAAGCGGTCCAGGGGACGGCGACGTGGTTGGACCACACGCCAGTAACGCTCACCATCTCCTCCCCCTATATCAACCGAGGGTCTCCAAGTGGAGACTGAATGAGTACATGCTGTCCTTACCGGATGTGCTGACAGAGACTACTGACGTGCTGAAGGAATACTTTGCAAACAACACACCAGACCAGACTTTGTCTACGTTTATTTGGGAGGCCCATAAATGTGTGGTGAGGGGTCACCTTATCCAGAAGGGGGCCCGGCTAAAACGCAGGGAGAGGCGCGCACGGAGGCACTTATTCAGGCCATACAGACTCTAGACGAGGCCAACATGAGGGATAGCCGCCCCACACACCAGGCCCAGCTCCTACAGTTGAGACAGGAACTAACCACACTTCTGCAGGCCAAACACTATAGGGACGCCACCAGACATAGAGCGTTCTTTGAGGCACACAGCAACAACAGTGGGAAGCTTCTAGCGAGAATGTTAGCCGGGCGTAGACAGCACACATATATAGATAGGATCAGGGATCGAGGTGGGAGGGTGCAGCGCCTACCTTCTAAAATACAGGATGTCATACGGTCCTACTACCAAGACCTGTACTCCCTGCCGAGCCAGCAGGGTGCACAGGCGCAAGTCGACCTGGTGACCCGGATCAACGAGTTCCTCCAAACCCACACGCACACACACCTAGAGCAGGAGGCAGTGGAGGCACTGGAGGCGCCCATCACAGTGGAGGAAATTGCGATGGCGGTGAAGGAGTCCAAGCCGGGCAAAAGACCGGGACCGGATGGTTTACCGCTACGCTACTATAAGAGCTTCGCGGAGGAGACGCGCCTGCAACCACATGTTCTCGCCCTTGTGCACCCGGACCAGGTGGGGTTCGTGATGGGGAGGGAGGCTAGGGACAATACGATTAGAGCGTTATCGATAGCCCATGGGGAGTCGGCGGGAGCCGGGGGCCTTCTCCTGCTATCTACGGACGCGGAGAAGGCCTTCGACCGGGTCGGATGGACGTACATGTTCCGGGCCCTCTCACACCTGGGCATAGGGACACACATGAGGGGCTGGATAGAAGCCATATACCGACAACCCAGAGCCCAAATAATCGTAAATGGGGCTCTCGCAGGACGTTATAATTCAAAACGGCACACGTCAGGGGTGCCTCCTGTCCCCGCTCCTGTTTGTGCTAGCTTTAGAGCCATTTTTACAAGCGATCAGGAGCAACCCAGACATTGCAGGGGTAGATAAAGGCAAGGTACACCATAAGGTAGCGGCTTATGCCAATGACCTTCTCTTTTTTGTCTCCAGACCCGAAATCTCCCTCCCGAATATCATTAAGGCCCTCAGGGATTACGACGAGATCTCAAATATGAAAATCAATTTCGACAAGTCGTGTATACTTAATATATCCATACCTTACCATCGGGAGATATTGCTGCTCCAGGGCTTCCCGTTCAATTGGGCAGATACTAAAATTAGGTACCTGGGCATTTGGCTCACCAGACATAGCTCAGATCTCTTTAAAGGCAATTTTGTCCAGATGCTGTCCACCTTCAGAAGGGAGGCGGGAGAATGGGCGTACCCCCACATCTCCTGGTTTGGCCGGGTACAGGTCGTGAAAATAAATTTCCGACCACGGCTGCTATATCTGATGCAGACAATACCCATATGAATCCCCAGGACATACTTTGGATCCCTCAATAGGACCCTGAGAGAATATATATGGAGGGGGACGAAGCCAAGGCTAAAATTTAAGCAACTGACACAACCCAAGGAGCGGGGAGGGATGGCGCTGCCTCACTTCCACCTTTACTATATAGCATGCCACCTACTTAGGATAATGGAGTGGTCAAAAAAAATGTACACAAACAATGGAAAACAGTGGAGGAGGAAGAGCTAGGGATCCCTATAGCGTTGGCCCAGTGGTTGCCGAGGGGGAGGGGGGACAGAGCGCCCATCGACGTAAGGGCTACCCTGCAAGTATGGTACGGTATAGCAGATAGAGCGGGCCTCACCCCGTACCCATCACCCTTACTACCTCTGACGTACAACGGGGAGTTCCCGCCTGGATTGGACCCACTGGCACTTAGGGACATCATCCCTGACCTCCTGCCTAGGTTACACCACGTTCAGACACCTACGGGGCGCAAGACCCTACCAAATCTTCTGGGAGGGCGGACCCCCACCTTCCTACATCAGTTCCAATACGCACAGTTGGCGAGTTACCTGCAAACCTTACCTCAGGGAAGAGCAATACGACGCACCCCCACGGGTTCGAGCAATTGTGCCTTGAACTGGAACCGCTCCCACATGGGGTATCCATCCTATACAACTTACTCCAACAGTAGAGACACCTAGGTTCCAGGGGAAGTGGGAGAAGGCCTTACACCGACAGTTTAGCGCAGGGGACTGGGACAAAATCTGCACTCTAACGCACCATTGTGCTGCCTTTAGCAGACATCAGGAGGCCACATATAAACTGCTCACACAGTGGTACCGCACTCCAGATGTCCTCCAAAACATGCATCCTGACCATTCGGCACAATGCTGGAGATGTGGCAAGGAGACAGGGACACACATACACATATGGTGGGAGTGTGAGAGAATACAACCCTTTTGGAGGGGCATACATAAAATGCTGCTGATATTCTCGGACCCGCCACCACCCTTTGACCCCTCGGCGATGCTCCTACACCACACATCCACACCTAGCGGCAAATACAAACGATCACTAACTATACGGATCCTCAATATCGCAAAACAAATCATTCCCCGGTACTGGAGGAATACAGAGACACCCACGCTTCGGACGTGGTTTGCCCAAATGGAAGTCCTCAGGGCAACAGAGGACGTTTACATGAAGACCTCAGACAGGGCACAACAATATTTGGACATATGGACACATTGGATAGTGACGACAACAGGGGACTCATTCAAGACAGCTCTAGGGGAGATAGACCAGCCCCAGGGTATTCAGCCCCCCACGGGCTCAGGGAGAACGCTAACACCCGCACAGGAACCCAGACAGTAGGTATCATCGGACTACAGGCCCTAAGGGGACTACGACTCACCCCAGCCACCCAGGACTGACTTGAGACTGACTGATAACGATGCCCCACATATGCCGGGAGCGGTGTGCCCCAAGAGGATAAGTCTATTTTGGCCACCTAAGCTGGACGAGTTCCCCCCAGGAGGAACGCACGGGAGTAGACTAGGAAGGGTTCACGCATTCGGGGGACATTGGGATGGGCTTCATCTGGAGGGCCACACACCAGTAGTGAGAAAGGCAGAATAAAATTTGAGACATATGTTTAACTTCTAAATGCTTGGAGACCTGCGTGTCTCATCCTTTTCACTTACTTTGAGAGATCTGCGAATCTCGAAAGCGTGTTTGTTACACTCTGAACGTAACACTGCATTTTATTGTTTTCTTTATATTTGAAAACCTTCAATAAAAGGCTATTTACCAAAAAAACAAAACAATATAACTAGTCTGTGGAACGGACACTGTGTAACAAACACCAACAAAGAGAATGGCAATAAGGGTACGATGTCAAATTAAGCTGTGATAGAGACTAGAAATATGATATAAAACTGGATGTACACATAAGTCATAGTGCATATCATCAGATATAACTAGGCAAAATAGATTGACATACTTTAGACTGAATTCAGACAATTATAACAGGAAAAGCCTATACTCAAAAACTTAAGTCAACTTACCCATATGTAACGGCACCCTCAGCATAAAAGGGTTAAACCACTGTTTAGTAGATCTTCCCTTCCAGAGACACAGGCACAACTACTGCAGAACACCAATCCGCCGAACAGGAAACCATATGAATGCCGTAAACAGCCGAATAGGAAAAACCATACGAATAGGTTTACACTCCTAGCAGTCAAACTGGAACAGCATACAATAAATCCCCCCAAGAGCGAGACAAAGCTCCGTGTTGAGGGTCAAGCAGTGAACAGACAGAGCTGTGGGTTTATTGTTCTTATGTACACATTCTTACACATTAGTACCACCCACAGGGTTTTGGAACACAACCAATAAACACATACAATACACTCAGACACTCCCACACAAAATCCTCTCCTCTGCCTGTGATACAATTACCTTACACAATGGGTAATGTAATTATAACAAGCAGAGAAATACAATTTTTCCACATTATTCATAACTTGAAAAGTATGCATCACATTCACATTACATTTTCAGAATCAGCATACTCCAAATACAAACATATGTCAAAATCATCCAAATTGGTCCAGTGGTTCAAAAGATAGATCGTAGTCCTTTGTGACCAAAGGAAACATGGCTTTTCTGCCCAAAACCAGTTCCACAGAGTCTTCTATCCTGGAGATAATTGGGAAGTAATCCAATTATCTCCAAAGACAGAGGCAAAACTCCATTGAACACATGGCAGCAAAAGACAATAAAACAAATAAAAACATAACTGTGCAGCCATTGCACAAAACAGGTACATTCAACATATCCCCAGATAGCTCAGATCTGAGCGCACATTATTACTGAATGGCGCTCAGAGCACACACATGCAGTTCAATTGCCATGGAGCCAAAGTCTTTCCCATAGTCTTAGTCTTAGTCTTTCTCATAGTCATTATACGAATGGGCTCCGTGGCATAGCTATCTGGGGTATCACCGCTCAAACAGGGCAAGCACAAAATGACCCGGCTTTCATGTCTTTGCAGGGGAAAATCAAGCCTTTTAACATGGGGCCATAATCCAAAGGCAACAGGCGAGCAACCATATTCACACCATATTTAATCAATCCTCGGGATCGGAGGGAGGGATAATACTCGTCTCCGTGTCGTTAATAAAATCATGACTTTACGTCATGTTAATAGTAAAATCTGTGAATAGGAGGTTCCTATTATGCTGGTTTAAAGCTGGGAAACTACAGTCCCCGCAAAGTGTTGTATAGGTCTGAAATAACAATCACGGAAGGTAGACTCCAAGGACTAGTTAGCCGCTTTCAAAATGTCCTCAGGGTGGCAACCAATCGCAGAGGCCTTAGAGGCCATTGCCCCTCAAACTAAATGAGGTGAAAATAGTGAGGTATCAATACCAGCTAGAGACATAATCCATTTGACCCAATGAGCCAGGGTAGAGGCAGACACTGGACAATGCGGATTCTGGAAGGAAACAAAGAGCTTGTGTTTCGATGGGTCTCGTAATGAAGAGGTGTGTTGTAGGCATGCGACCGGACATAAGAGTGGTTTGTATACCGTGTAAACGAACCACCTCCCTTATAAACACCGTGGTCAGTTCGGAGGACGAAGGCAATTTAATTAAAGGGACAAGATGGGTCATCTTGGAAAATCTGTCTATGATAGTCAAGATTACCCAGTGATTTTTGGAAAGTGGTAGGTCCACTACGAAATCCATGGCGATACTAGACCAGGGCTTATCGGGAATAGGCAACGACATGAGGAGGCCTAAAGGACGACCCTTAGGAGATTTATTAGGGGAACAGATGTTACAGGCTAAAACAAATTCTCGAACATCCTTCTTGTACGAGGGCCACCAGAATTGTTTTTCGAGTAAAGATTCAGTCTTATGGATACCGGGATGACCGGCAACCTTAGAGTCGTGTACCAAGGACAGGATTTGTCTCCTATAATTTAAAGGTACGTATACTTTTCCCTGAGGGATAGTCAAGGAGTTGTGATCCTGGCATTTGGATAATACCTCCATTAAACTAGAAGAGACTTTAGCATGAACTGTGGCTACTATGTGTGAGGTAGGGATTATGGAGGAGATAGATGTTCATGTTGTCGGGATAGGGCATCCGCTTTGGTATTCTTAGATCTGGGTCTATACGTCACAATGTAGTTAAAGCATGTTAAAAACAAAGACCAACGAATCTGCCTGTCAGACATTCTTTTTGCCTCTCCGAAATAGGAAAAACTTTTATTGTCAGTAAGAATGGTGATCGGTTCAGGTGACCCCTCTAATAGATGACGCCATTCCTTGAGAGCTGAAATAATAGCTAACAGTTCCCTATCTCCTATATCATATCTTCATTCCGTTTTAGTCAGTTTTTTAGAGAAAAAAAACACAGGGATGTAGGAGTTGATCATTCGAGGGTCTCTGAGATAGTACAGCCCCTATCCCTGTCTCTGAGGCATCTACCTCTAATAGAAAGGGACACGAAGGATTAGGATGTCTTAATACTGGGGCTGAAGAAAAAGCTATCTTTAATTTCTCAAAAGCTTCCTTAGCTTCGGGACTCCACACCATAGGATTCCTATTCTTTTTTGACATGGCGGTAATAGGAGCGGTAATAGAGGAAAACCCTTTGATACATTTTCTATAATAATTAGCAAATCCCAGGAAACGTTGGATGGCCTTAAGTCCCACGGGTAGGGGCTAGTTTAAGATTGCTTCCAGTATTGAAAGCAGTCTTCCACTCAGGTCCTTTCTTAATTCGAACTAAATTATAATTATAATAATCTAACTTAGTGAATATGGTTGCTCCCTTCAACCTGTCAAAAAGCTCAGTTATAAGCGTGATGGGATAAGCGTTTCGTATGGTTATTTTGTTTAAACCCCGATAGTCAATACAAGGTCTCAAGTCTCCCTCCTTTTTAGAAACAAAGAAAAACCCGGCCCGAGCCGGGGAGGAAGACTTCGTAATAAAACCCTTTTTCAAGTTCTCTGTGATGTACTCTTCAAGTACTTTATTTTTGGTCACAGAGAGGGGATACACGGTACCCCTAGGAGGCATAGTACCGGGTAATAGGTCACTAGCGCAGTCGTATGGATTGTGCTTGGTGAGCCAAGGAAATCCAAGTATAACAGGAAAGGTGGGAGAAGTTATTTGCTGTAGAGTTATAATTTCTTTATGCAATGAACCTACAGTCAAGACTAGGGGATTAGTTTCCTGAGTAATGAAAGGAATTGACAGTGGTCTACCATCTATGGCCTCAACGGCCAAGGGTGTTGATCTTTCTTGGAATGGGAGATCGTGATGCTGACCGAATTTACGATCAACAAAATTTTCGGCTGCCCCAGAATCTATTAACGCAATGGTTGTTACTATCTTTCCCTCCCATTCTATGGTTATAGGTAGAAGAAGCCTGAGTTCTTTCTTGTCATTGAAGGAGGACATACACATTACACCCAAGGCCTGTCCTCCTTGAGGGCTTAGGTGTTGGTGTTTTCTGGCCTGCTTGGACAGTGTAAGCGGGAATGCCCTCTTTCCCCACAATACATACAAAGTCCCTCCCTTCGTCTATATAGTCTCTCTGGTTCAGGTAACCGAGTGGTTCCCAATTGCATGGGTTCTGCGGGAGCGACAGCAGTTGCCTCAGACGAAGGGAATGCTAAAGCCAGGCGTTCCGGTGTTCTGTCAGATTAGTATACCTTGTCAGAATGCTATACCGGAAGTGACGCGGCCGCACCAGATAGCATATAAATGAGTATTACCTCGCCCACCAGTAGCTATAGGCCAATCAGATTCCTTATGGAGTGCTGGGGGCGGGGCTTCTCGCGGACCTATTCTGCCCAGCCTCCCAATACAAGTAAGCCAATCAATTCCTTTGTGGCATAAGGGGGCGGGGCTTGCCGTGAGTGAGTTCCGCCCCTTAAAACAATTCAGTACAGGTCACTATAAGAATGCAAATACGAACTATACAAATGCATCTAATGGGAAAGTGGTAGTCCACCCTATTCCCATCTTCACATTGATGCCCAGGGATACACATCCAAAACTTAAGCAAAATAGATATACATAATTCAATATTTGTGATTCCATAAAATACCTCTCAATAATGGGTTAATTAGTTACTTATCAGTTAAACATATATAAATGTATGGTTATGGTTGTAATTCTCAACCACTTATTTCCATCTCCAGTTATAAGTAGTTGTGTGGATCCAAAGATTCTCACATCCTACAAATTTCCCACAACAATTTCTGGTACTAACACAACCACAGAAAGGGAAGAGAGAAAAGGGGTGGGGGGGGGGGAATACCTCAATCAAATATTGATTTCCCCCACCCTAGAAAAAACGTACTTTGCAACCTCAACTCCAACTTAAGTAACTTTAATAGATGTAGAGGCACATATTGCTCTGCCCCTCATTAAAGGACTCATACACTGGGTTAAAGGGAGGTGGGTATCGTCCATATATATCTCCATAATACTGACAAAACACCCATGAAACTCTAACCCCATATATAAGAGGTAATTACCTAAGTGATAGTGGTGAATTAACTTATCAGGATATTCTTCAAAGTGATACATTTATATACAGTGTAATAATGCAGTCTCTATAAAAGTTAATTAACCCATATAAAGAATACTGGGCATAATATACAGGTAAAGAAATCCCATTTGCTTCGTATGGTTCCTTCTTTTATTAGATAATCAGTTAAAATCCCAGCTACACATAGAAAGGTTAAATAAATGGAGAATAGGAAAAACCGTCATTTAGGCCTTTGGGGCTTAGGGTCCTGAGTTTGTAAATCCACCTGCATTTCTTTTGCCGCAACAATTTATCAAAGTCACCCCGTCTTTGATCGCTTTTAACTTGTTCCAACCCACAGAACCTGATCTCACTGGACAACCCCTCGTGGTGTTCTTTGAGGTGTCTGGAGAACGGAGTTTCAAGGTGGTTTTTAGGAGATCAAACAAGAACCACACTAGGGCACTGAGGGAAGGACAGGGGCACCCTTTTATAGTGAGGTGTGTTTTGCTTTAAAGCCACGCCCCCAAAAGGTCCGGAGCGTGGCCACGTTTGAATTTTCGCGGCAAAATCCCGATGACATCGGCGTCATAAGAGGGGTTTTGCTGCGAGCGGCTAGCGCCTGACAGGCTGCGCCGCCTCCCGGAAGCAGCCAGAGGTAAGGTATCGTCACACCTGGAATATATTCCGCGGTAACGCAAATGTTTTGTGCCAGGCAGAACTGCCAAAAATCTTGTGCCATATTCGCTAGGACCTTTGATTTCATGCCTCCTAGGTGGTTGATGTAACGGACAGCTGATATATTGTCCATCTTCAGGAGTATGGAGCCCTGGGCTTGAGTTGAGTAGAAACTGCGGATTTCAAATGAACCGTCCAGGAGTTCCAGGCGATTGATGTGGAGGGACGATTCCAAATCGGACCGTCTGCCACCGGTAGAGACATCTCAGCAGTGAGCAGCCCAACTGTGCAAACTCGCATCGGAATCTATTATTAAACCTGATGCGGCGCTGAAAATGGCATGACCGTTCCAAGCTTCCATGTGGAGAAGCGACCATTTCAGTTCGTCTTTCGCCTTCAAAACCAGAGTGACCATATCTGTGTAGGATGCACTGTCCTTCAGATGGGAGGTCTGTAAGCATTGCAGAGCTCGATAGTGAAGAGGGCTCGGAAAAATGGCTTGTATGGAAGCCACCAGGAGACCAATCGATCTAGCCAATTGTTTGAGAGTAAGTTGAGGGGCTTCCAGCGTGTGCCTGATTTCCTCCTTGATACTGGTCCATTTTGTCATTGGAAGATGCAGGGTCTGAAGAGCAGAATCTACGATGAGACCCAAAAATTCTATGTGTTGTGTGGGAACCAAGATGGACTTTTCCCAATTGATTAGGAAGCCTAGATCCAAAACAGTCAGAGTCCAGTTCAGATGGGTCTTGATGAGTTGAATAGATTGAGGCAGGATAAGAATGTCGTCCAAGTATATTATGAGGATAAGAATGTCGTCCAAGTATATTACTCCTCGACTCCATAGTAGAGTGATCACAGGCTTCATGAGTTTGGTGAAGCACCACGGGGCTAAAGACAGTCCGAATGGGAGGCATATGAACCTCCATTTCCTTCCTTGCCAAATGAACTGCGGGAAGTCTTGTAATGCAATAATCAGCACTGTGAGATAGGCATCTTGTAGATCTAACTTCGCCATCGAGTCCGATGGTTGGACAAGATTTCGTAAACAATGTATTCTTTCCATCTTGAAATGGTTGTTTACATAAGCATTGAGTTGCCTCGAATTTATAACTGGGCAGACACCTCTGCCTTTTTTGGCAACCAGGAATAGGTTGCTCACATAGCCCTATGTAAACATAGGGATTTCTATGATGGCTTGTTTGTGTCTCAGATCCAATATTTCCTTGGTGATAAGGTTTGCATCTTATCGGGAAAAAACAATTTCCCTCGGTGGGGAATATTGTACTGGCAGAGATGGGAAATCTATGAAATACCCTTTTACAGTGTTTATTACCCAAGTATTTGATGAAATGAGAGACAATGAATGGAAAAAAATGTAGGAGTGTGCCCCCACTGCCAATAAGGAAGAATAAAGATTGAGAGGACTTACCAAAAGGTCGTTGTTCTGAGTGAGCGCCTCATGATCCACAAGCAATGCAGGGTTGCCCACGCTGTGGGAAGAAGGCCGGAGTATTGCGGTGTTTTAGGAAACGGGCCCACCCTGTATAGGAGCCCTGTAAACTAACTTCTGTTAACACGGCCAGACAGACGGCTCCTGGCTCTTCCAGCCCAACCAAAAACCCTATGGTTAAACACTTTGCGCATATTTGTTTGCGCTTTACCCAGAGCAGTGAACGTATGTACAACAGAACCCAGCTCTTTGACAAAATTGTCTCTGAAGAGGAGACCTTTGGCTTGAGTGCCCGGCTTGTTCAGAGCCATATTTACCAGTTTTGGTGACATTTTCAATAATATAGATTTGCAACGCTCTGTGGCCACCGCAGTGTTGGCATTGCCAATTAAGCAAATTACTCTTTGGATCCAACCACGTATAACAGAAAGATCTAGCTCTCGGTCGTCTTTGACCACTTCAAATATCTTGGAGGCTAGGCCCAAGATGTCCAAGACTTTATCCTGGCAGTTGCGCAAGGAAAAATCTAGGCCTTTATTAGGCTTCCAGCCCGTCTTCCCCAGGAATTGAATAATTTTTGGGTCAAATGCAGGCATCCTGCAAGCGTCATCTGGGACTGTAGGGTGTGGGCATTCTGCCCGCAATTTATTTCAGGTCGCCTTATCTAAAGGCTTGCATACTCGTGCTATATATCTTGCTACGTGGTCTGAGGGAGAACATTCTGTTGACCGTGGGTGGTGCAGATCAGCGGGGTCAAATAGGGGTTCACCATGGGGATCCAAAACCTTACCTGTGTCCCCTGAGGTCCCATGCTCTATGTCATTGTTAACGTTTTTAACTGTACTAGGGTCTTGGGAAGGGTCGGATTCCTCGACTCCCATGTCAGTCAGGATCCGATGGATCCTCCGAATCGTCCATATAGGACAACTCTGACACAGAATCTAAGTGGGCTTTTGCCCTCTTCCAAACTCTAGCTGATTTTCCCAGTTAGTGGCTCTTTTGCTCAGTGGCAGATTAATTGCACCATCTGTGACAGGTGTAAAGCTGTACATCTGTGATATTGTGGAGTGCTTAACCTTAGAAAAGGCTCTGCGGCCAGAATGAGTCTGCATAGGAGTCGTTAAAAGCAAAGTCTGGGTAGTAGTCGGCTGAGCTGATCTCTGTGCCTGAATCAAGACTTGTGCAAATGTCTGTGACAGGGAGTCAGACATTACTCCCATAGCCGACATTAGGGCTTTAGTCATGGCTTATGACATAGAATTGTCAATTAGGGTCTGCATTTCAGCAGAAGCATCAAACTCAGCAGGGAAGGTGCATCAAAACCAGCCTGATGGCATTTTGATTATGTGTAGAACTGACAGGTGCAATAATACAAAATATAATACCAAATATAATCTAGGTGAAGGGTTGATTAAGCCAGAAATAGAGGATCTAGTGGAAAGCTAAATTGTTTTACTCACAGAAAGTGAAACAGTAGTAATTATAAGCAGGAAAACCAGACCCGTCCTACTGCCACTAAAACTAAACCCAAACAGGATAACTGAATGAAAGGCATATGCGCGCGTTCGCATCTGGTAAATGGCGGTTGGACGATTAGCAGTGAGGAAAAATGGCGCGAAAGCGCCGGACAGTGCACCAGAACTTGGTGCAGAGGTCCCTGAGCCCTATTAATAAACACTGGACCCAAGGAAGTCAGGATGAAAATAAAACAAGCTCAAAAGGGAAAATTATATATATACATATATAACAATGAAATTTAATAAGTAATCATAAAATCAATAGTAATACCGAAATAACTAAATAAAATATTAAACTCCACCATATAATACTGTAAGAAATATGTAATAATAAACAGGAATATTACATAGAAGAAGATCTGGTGTTACTTAACTGAGGGAGCAGCAAAGAAAGAGGAAACAGTTTACTAGACACCGCCTATTATGCTGAGAGTGGAATCTGATTGGCTGTTCCTGTCGCTAGGAGGATGTACCACTCAGACTATTTATTGTTACCTTACTGTTTATGTTATATTTTTCCTTTGCTGCTGAGGGAAATAAAGAAAGAGTACAGTATAACAGGAGCCCCCGTGTCTTAATACAATTTATATATTAACCCCTCTATATACTGACCTACCCAAGTGTGAATCCACTTTACTTTACTTTCCCTGTGGTATGACTGATGAAAAATGGTTTCCAGTTAATGAGTACTATGGCTTTTGGTTAACCCACCCAGACAGACTGAACCCTTGTTATCTAAATGGATTTAAATAATCCCACGTCACTGTCCAGAGATCACACTGTCACTGCCATTCACTTGCAAATGACTGCTATTTTCAAACCCCAGGAGATGTCTTCAGATGAAAGATGAGCCTTTAAGATATCCCCCATTTGGGATATAATATTCCCAAACGTTCCTGCTTGGCAGACTGTCCATATGGAGGTCGGTGTGAAGAGCGATAAACCTGCATTAAGGAGAGGATTATGGAAATCCAGGGGCATCGCAAAGACCCTACAGAACAAGTAATGAAGATCATTACTGAAAACAGATCAACAAAGACATTCAAGCAGGAGATTTACTGCAAGGACAAATGCCAAATTAGTTTAATAAGAATTTATTTAGCATAAAAATTGTGCCCATTTTTTGTATGTGCCAGTGTGTGTATCTGTGTTTGTATATGTATGTATCTGACACACAGATACACACACACTGGCACATAGTGACACACAGATATACACACTGACACACAGTGTGTATCTGTGTGTGTGTATGAATGTATGTATCTCTCTATCTGTGTGTCAAGGTGTGTGTATCTGTGTGTCAAAGTGTGTGTATCTGTGCTTGTATGTGCCAGTGTGTGTATCTGTGTGTCAGTGTGTATGAATCTGTGTATGTATCTGTGTGTCATGGTGTGTGTGTATCTGTGTTTGAATGTGCCTGTGTGTGTCAAGGTGTGTGTATTTGTGTTTTTATGTGCCAGTGTATGTATCTGTGTGTCAGTGTGTGTATGTATCTGACACACAGATACACACACTCAGATGCACACATCTAAATACACACACACTCAGATACACACAGTGACATATACACATTGACATTGACACACAGTTTCATATACACACACTGACATACACACATACAAACACACTGATATACACTGGCACATACACACATACAATTATTATTATTATTTTTAATTTTACTCCACCCAGTTTCCCTACCTTTGGGAATGCTGGCATGGAGTCTCTATGTCCCTGTGGTCCAGTTGGGCTGCTGGGCATGCGGTCACTGGGGTTCAGTGGGGCTGGCGTGCAGTCCCTGTGGTCGAGTGGGACTGCTGAGTGGCTGGAGTGCAGTCCCTGGGATCCAGTGGGGCTCCTGAGCTGCTGGCGTGTAGTCCTTGGGGTCCAGTGGGGCTGCTGAGTGGCTGGCAGGCAGCGAGGGAGCAATGATCTTCCTGCTCAAAATGATGCCGGAGCCGGAGTGACGTCATATTCCAGCTCTGGCATCACTGCTGTGCCTGGGAGAGTGCTCCCTCACCGCCCGCGGCCATTTTGTTTTACAAAATTTTGTCGGAACCCCATTTACACATACACATACATAGATAGATACACAGACATACACAGAGCAAATCCACTTAAAATTACCATTACATAATGTACCTGAAAAATAACAAGTATCGCGGTAGCAAAGGATAAGCTTTTAGTCAGCACTAAAACAGATCATTTTCATTCCAGAGAAGATTTGTAACATGAGATACTAAGTGAGCAGATCACATGATAACCTGTGTTACTGTATCAGATAGCAGATCAATAAAATAATATCACAAGAACACCAATACTTCTCCAAGCAACCTGATCGGCTGCTAGACACATACTATAAAATGGGATAATAGATTCAATGACGTATTCCTGATAGGAAAATAATAGTGCCAAATATACACATTAACTCAGTGACCAAAGCCAAATAAAAGGTTACTCCAGTCTGCACTCTGTTAGCATTCGATATGGATCTCAAAGCGAGAATATTCTGTCTACTGGAAATACAGATAACAGGAATAACAGTTCTGATCGATAAATAAATAAATAAAACTTTTAGTTTGTGGTTAGAAAGTTCGAGCACTCTTCTCATGGCAATCACACAATCCATCCATCCATTCGTCGTCGTCCCCAGTGTATCTAAGCTGGTTTGGGAAGGGCCTGCACAAACTCTAATATCTCATTTCTAGAATGGTGAACCATCCATCCGTCGTCCCCAGTGTATCTAAGCAGGTTTGGGAAGGGCCTGCTCAAACTCTAATATCTCCATTCTAGAATGGTGAACCATCCATCCGTCGTCGTCCCCAGTGTATCTAAGCTGGTTTGGGCAGGGCCTACTCTAACATCTCCATTTTAGAATGGTGAATCATCTATCCGTCGTCGTCATCCCCAGTGTATCTAAGCTGGTTTGGGAAGGGCCTGCTCTAACTCTAATATCTCCATTCTAGAACCTTCTGTAGCGAAACCAACCTCGCCACTGGGCATTGGAGAAGCCTGTTTGCACGCCTGCTGACTATGGCCCCTGGAAGATTTGGCCCTTTAAATACAGTATTTGGGCATATTGTATTTTATTATGCTGCTGCTGGCCCTTTAAGAACCATCTGGGGACATACTGTGACTTTTAGGAACAATGCCCCTTTAAGACTTTGTCCCCAGTCCCCTAAAATACTTTGTCTGTACCCTTTTCCCACTTGGTTCAGTAAATGGGGCTTACTGAACCAAGCACCACACTGGTGGACCTCCCAGAAGTGGAGGCGTGCAGGCAATTTACCTCCCAGGCTGGGAGCCTGCTGTAGGTAAATTGCCAACCGCTGGGGGGCCGCCATTCGCACAAACGAACACGTGGCGGCGACCATCATTATTCAGGCGAACGCGGTCAGCGGAGCCAAATTCATGGAACTGAAATCGGCTACACAGTTCCGTGAACACCGCTGACCCTTACCTTCTCCTACACTGAATTTTCAGCTGCAGAGCATAAATCCCATTCAGCAATTCGAACACATGTCAGCGGTCATTTTTTCAGTGTGAAATTGACCGACCGCACAGCCCAAATCTATGGAACTGTTTTGGGCATGA
The DNA here is from genome assembly GCA_933207985.1 of Pelobates cultripes. Taxonomy (NCBI): domain Eukaryota; kingdom Metazoa; phylum Chordata; class Amphibia; order Anura; family Pelobatidae; genus Pelobates; species Pelobates cultripes. Next base: position 331,694,393 of record OW240915.1, read on the forward strand.
AAATGTGCTTGCAGTCAGTCATAAAAGGACTTCCAGCAAACTTTTTAACCCCTGGATGGAATAAACTGGTTCATGGATTGCGGGATAAAACTTACCAGGAAAGGTTAAAGGATCTTAACATGTATAGCTTGGAGGAAAGACGAGACAGGGGGGATATGATAGAAACATTTAAATATATAAAGGGAATCAACACAGTAAAGGAGGAGACTATATTTAAAAGAAGAAAACTACCACAACAAGAGGACATAGTCTTAAATTAGAGGGACAAAGGTTTAAAAATAATATCAGGAAGTATTACTTTACTGAGAGGGTAGTGGATGCATGGAATAGCCTTCCAGCTGAAGTGGTAGAGGTTAACACAGTAAAGGAGTTTAAGCATGCGTGGGATAGGCATAAGGCTATCCTAACTATAAGATAAGGCTAGGGACTAATGAAAGTATTTAGAAAATTGGGCAGACTAGATGGGCCGAATGGTTCTTATCTGCCGTCGCATTCTATGTTTCTATGTTTATTTTTGCCTCACTCCACTCAGGAGTATGCAACAGACGATATGCCTGGAACAAAGTTATACAATAAAACAAGCATGACATTTAGACACAGAGTATCAGTACGGAGTGGGGGAGAATTTTTATATATTTATGGGCATGTGGGCCTAACAGGTAGTGTCCACTATAGTGTGCACTGTAGTGTAGAACCTTTCTCAAGGTACAGATTAGCACCCTCTTATAACATATCTATGGCATATGTGTATCGTGCTATAAAGAGTGGGGAGGGTGGGGTGGAGGACTTCTCAAGTAACGTGCATCCTATGTGTAGGTTTGTCAGGATTGCGTCCAGGTCCCATTGAGGTAACAGCTACATTACAGAGGGGAGAAGGATAGTTAGGTATAAGTGGAAGCGCAGCAGCGGGTGATAATAATAACCATCAAAAATAACGTAAGAAAGTTATAATACTGTTAGTACGCAGTTTGTCTGTATGATCTTGCTGTCCTTCTGGCTTGTTGGTGGAGGCATCTCCTGCCGGCGAACTGTGTGTCGTGGGCCAGTCAAGTGACCAGGAGTGCAGGCGGGCGTCCTGTGGTTAACCGTGGCGTGAAGGTCAGGATCTTAGACAGGTCAGAGGCGGGAGGTTGAGGTGTAGCAGCTTCAGGCTGCGCATGTTGGCCTCTGATTCTAATGGGTTCTTGGCTCTGTAGGTGCCTCCCTGGTGGGTGAGTATGAGTAGTCTGGGGTTTCCCCAGCGGTAAGGCACGTCCTGGGCTCTTAGGATTTGACCTGCGCCAGAGTAATGTCTTTTTGGTGAGGTCAGGGAATAGGAGCAGAGATGAGCCTTCGAATTGGATCGGGGTTTTCCCTCTCACTGCTGATGAGATTAGGGTTTTTTTTTGCGCATTGTTTGGAAGCGGAGAATAAGATCCGCCGTGGCAGGGGCATTTTTTGGCATTGGTAGCCTGAACATGCCGTCCAGTTTTAGTGTCTTTGCTTGTTTGGCTGGTAGCGCCTTTCCTCGGTACTCACTGTGTCAGGGATGCCCCTCAGTTTAAGGTTGTACCGTCGCCTCTGTTCTTCCAGGGTGTCAACACTGGCCTCCATGCCTTTCTGGGCTAGTCGTATATCTTCCAGCCTCTGCTCTATTTTAATTAGTCTGGAGTCCTGGTTGCTAGATGTGGCCTCTAGGGCTGTAAATCGGGTAAGTGCACCAGCTACTGTCTCTTTAAATTGTGAGATGTTGGCTGCAATATTGGAGCGCAGCTCCTCCAGCATGGATTTCAGCATATTTTTAGTGATTGGTACTTGGCCAGCAGGTGGTGTACTTTGTACCTTTGGTACAGCTCCCAGCATGGCTCCTCCATCCATATCAGCGTTGAAGTCCTCAGAGGAGTAAGAAGATGCTTCATCCTGCAGCGCCATATTGGGCCATGCGGTCTGCTGAGCTTGCCGCAGGAGATGCGTCTGGCCAGGTCCGCTGCTAGCCGAATTGGCTGAATTTTGACTATGTTTATAATTCAAGTGTGCTGAATAATAATATGTAATTTTTATGAAGAGTGAATTTATATTTTTAACGTTATAGCACATGTGTAAAAACTGCATTTCTCTGCCTGTGATAATTACATTAACCCATTGTGTAAGGTAATTGTATCACAGGCAGAGGGAAGGATTTTGTGTAGGAGTGTCTGTGGGTATTGTACGTATTGATTGGTTGTTCTGAAAAACCCTGTGGGCAGTACTATGCGTGTAAAATGGGCATAAAAGCAGAGTGTTTGATTAAAAGCTTGAGTTCTACTTCACCCTCAATTTGGAGTGCCGTCTCTTATTGGGGGAATCTGCTACAAGGGATTGCTATGCTCTGCATACTCTCTTGCTATATTCACTGCTAAGCTCTTTTAAGAGCTTGTTCCTGTTTTGCTCTCTGAAGGAGTCTACAGTGGTTATGGTGTCTGCTGGAGTGCTTGGAGCCCTCAGGAAGCGCTAGGAGCATCAACGGAGGTACCCAGTCAGGGTGCCCGTCCGTTACACCATCCATCCGTCATTTCCCCCCCCACCCCCCGTGTATCTAAGCTGGTTTGGGCAGGGCCTGATCTAACTATAATATCTCTGTTCTAGAACGGTGAACCATCCATCCGTCGTCGTCGTCCCCAGTGAATCTAAGCTCGTTTGGGCAGGGCCTGCTCTAACATCTGGTGAAGCGCTACGGAATTTGTTGGTGCTATATAAATGAAGATAATAATGATCTAAGACGCTGCCTTTTTCCCCATTCAGTTTCCTTTTTCCTGTTCTCACACTATCTTAATGATTATACTCCTCCACCTTGCTACTAGTTTTTTTCCTCTTTCTATTTTTTAAAAATCTTTTTTATCTTAGCATCCGGGGGCGGCCATTTTGTTCCCCTTTGCCATGATGTCTACCCTTTGCCTTCAAGGCCGGTGTGGCGAAATTAACATCGCCACATGTGCCTGGAGAGGACTACTTGCCAGCCTCTTGCCATGTGATTATGGTCCCGGGGAGGTTTGGCCCTTTAAATACAAGATTTGGGCATAATGGATTTTTGTTGTGCTGCTGCTGGCCCTTTAACTCCCAGAGAAAGGATTTGTACTTTTAAACTGGCACTTCGGATGCAGTCAAAGTGCCGAAGTAGTCGAAGTGGCCGCCATTCGAAAACGAACACGTGGCAGCGGCCATTTTAATTTAGTCTAAAGCGGTCAGCGGTGCACGCCACTGAATCTATGGAACTAAAATCGCTACACATTTGCACGAACACCGCTGACCCTTACCTTCTCAGGAACTTCGACTGGAATCGAAGTGCGTTCGACAATTCGAACACACTGTTAGACTGGGCTATTTGCACGAATGGCCTCGTTCGTGCATTCGAATGAGCCTTAGACATTTTTCTGTGTGAAATTGACAGACTGCAAAGCCCAACTATGGAACTCTTTTGGGCATGAAAATGTGCTTGCGGTCGGTCAAAGGTGACATATCTATCTCCCGAACGGCTGAACGGATTTTTGGGTATGTTTGTATTTGAAATGCGCTGATTAATAATATTGGATGTATAATTTTAGAGTTATGAAAGTTAGGTAAAAAGTATGTTTTAAACTGTAAGGCTAATTGTGTTACCTCTCAGGCTAAGGGAGGAGATGTGTGGGATGTAACCAGTGTGTGATTGGGTAATTCATAATTGTCTGTGGGCATCTCTCTTGCACGGGAGAATTGCATAAAAGCAGAGTGTGTGTCATTAAAAATCAGTCTTGTTCCAGCATTAAGCTTTGGCTCATTTGTGGATTATTTGGCGATACCAGCGTTATGTTACCATGTGGATTATTGTTGTTAATCTGCTATTGGGAAAAAGGGAATACTGGACGGTGATACAGATTACTACCGTCGCAGCCGGGGATTGATTTTACAGATGGATTGAGGGGAAATCAGATTGGTAGCTGATACAGGACCTTGCTTTATGCTCCGCCCATTGTCAGTTTTTTTCAATTTGACTGCTATATAAGGAATAGAAGTCCCTACTTTAAATTTTTTATTTAATGAAAAAGTTTTATATTGGGGTTGAACTGAACCCTGTATAACGTCCATTACCTTCTGGGGAAGGCATGCCTTCCCAAGATTACCTGATGGAGGCGCTCTCGTACAAGCTAAATAATATTCTCTTAACGATTAAATGCCTACATTCGGTTGTTTAATTTAATGAAATTTGTGGGACATTGAAGCATTTGTAAAATCCTTGTCTCTAACTAAAAGAAAATATTGTCCATCTGAATGGGTTAACAGTTCAGATCGCAGACATTCTTTGAATTAACCCACTCTACCCTAGATGCTATCATATATTTAATTACAAAAAGAACGAGTGTGAGATACCCATAACTATTACTTATCTAAAGCCCAAACAGAAAATGGCATGTACTAATGACTATAATAGTTATAAGGGTCTTATTATATGTCTGTTTTGACTATAAGATTAATATGCACAGTAAATATGTAAAAAATTATATATTACTTTGAGTTACAGTTTATTTATTCTATAAATGTGAGATTTCATATTTAGAGATTAAATTAATGTGTAGATAATGTCTCTGAAGTCATTATCTTAAAGGAACACTATCGGCACCCAGACCACTTCAGCTCATTGAAGTGGTCTGGGTGCATATTCCCAGGTCCCTTAACCGTGCAGTTGTAATTATTTCAGTTTTTAATAAACTGCAATAATTACCTGCCAGGGTTAACACCCCCTCTAGTGGCTCTCTACCAGTGGCAATTTTTGGTCGCCTGACGCTGGACGTCCTCACGCTATGCATTGTCATATAAAACCCCATAGGAAAGCATTATACATTCTTTCCTATTATGAATAAATACCAATGTGAGCACGGCCATTGCCACGCACTCGCATTAGTTCTCTCCCATCGACGTCAACGGAGTGGAGGCTAACCCGGCACCGAGGAACATTGTCATTGGACTCAGAAGTTTTTTTTAAACAGAGAGGGGCATTATAGTGCCAGGAAAATAACGTTTTCCTATAGTTTCCCTATACAATGTGTATTGCTATAGCATTAGCAATACACATTTTATTTGTAGCGCTATAGGTGAAAAATAACAGATGAGACTGGTTGACCAACATATCTAAAAATCACCCAGATTGGTTCAGGAATTTCCTGGAAGCCATAATTTTGACCAACCGTGCACATGGTCCTATGCCCAAAACAGTTCCAGGGAAATCAGTGCTAACAGTCGGTCAAGTTCGGTAGTCTTTTACAAGTTTCTCTGCCAGGCCCATAGTCTGTGGGCAGGAGGCTGGCAAGCAGGCTCCTCCAGGAGCTTGTGGCAAACTCACGTAAAAAGGGGAGTTTGTCACATGTAACTTGTCACTGTTCCCTCTCAGGTCCAGTGGGGAATGCCCCTGGAATATGTCAATGGAAACCCTGTATGTTTGTAACCACATAAAAGCCAGGTGGTTAGGCTGAATAAAATCAGTCCTGTTGTACCCTTCGTCTAGTCTTGGGTGATGTTTGGGCAACTGTCTATTTGATGTGGAGAAGCTGCTTGAATGCTGTATTTCATCTGGAATATTCAAATCAACACCCAAACTGCGAGCTATTCTCACTCAAGCTCCAGCAGTTCGGGAGGAAACAGACGAACGGGTATCAGCAATACCATCGTTCGTAACAATATCCTTCCCCCACTAACAGGGTTATGTACTAATCTGCATCCCTTCATTTCTACAGGGAGCGTTCCATGTTACTAAGTCTGACACCATATCCTTCCCACACTAACAAGGTTATGTACTAATTTGCATCCCCTCATTCATACGGGGAGCGTTCTGTGTTTCCAAGTCTGACACCATATCCTTCCCACACTAACAGGGTTATGTACTAATCTGCATCCCCTCATTCCTACAGGGAACGTTCCGTGTTACTAAGTAAATCTGACAACATATCCTTCCCACACTAACAGGGTTATGTACTAATCTGCATCCCCTCATTCCTACGGGGAACGTTCTGCGTTACCAAGCCTGACACCATATCCTTCCCACACTAACAAGGTTATGTACTAATCTGCATCCCCTCGTTCCTACCGGGAGTGTTCCGTGTTAAAAAGTCTGACACCATATCCTTCCCACACTAACAGGGTTATTGTTACAAGAACTCGTTATATTGTTACCACCTGACTCGTTTAATTAAAAACCCTATTCTACCGGCATTCAGACCATACGAACGGATTACACAAACTATTATAAAGACTCATTCGTCAGTACGAACGATGGACCAGCCAGCCTTTGGCGTGTGCCACCACTTAACCTCGTCACCCCTCGAAGTTCCGAATGGCCGACCACCCTACAAGGCGTTGCGGTCTGCGGTTAACCATAAACTAATTGACGGTCCCAGGGGACTCCTCATTCCTATACAATTCTCCGAATAGGAACTACCGAAAGACTCACGAATGAGGGACCACCTACGTTCCGGCGTGTGGCATCGCTTAGAACGTTCATCTTACGGTTAACCTGCAGGTTAAGTACCCCTTCCGGGCGGTCTCCGTTCGTATCCCGAATGGCCGGGACAACCAGACTGATAGCGGGGATTCGTGTGACTGTGTACCCAACCTCCGCTCCATAAGTACGGAGTCGAGATCCCGCTGCCCATTGACCGACCTAAAAACATGGCCGCCATGAGGGGTTCACAATCAAACTACCGAACAATACTTTCTATGGCAGAAACCTCCCATTCTGTTCGTGGGATCTGGGCACAATTCGTATGATTGTATGTACCCAGATCTGAGCTAACGAACAATTTGTGGAATGAACTATATTGTATATAAAATGTCATGTATTTTTACACTGTTTTCTCGGATATAATAAAGCATGGTCTTTTTGGCGCTTGGAGATAATTAAATTGTATAAGCGTTGGCCTCATTATCACCAAGCTGGGCGGGTACTAGTTTGAAAGATACATTGTATTGTGTAAATAACCTTGCAGATTATATTACACAGACACACACATATATATTATTTGGGATTGATTTACTAAATGGAGAATTGTGGTGAACTTTTAACTGCCTTGTGTGTCTGTCACCCCACCCCACCCCCAACAGCCTTGTGTGAGTCTGTCAACCCCACCCCAAACATGCCTTGTGTGAGTCTGTCTGCCCCCC
>OW240915.1:331702284-331771798 GCA_933207985.1 Pelobates cultripes
CACACTCACACACACATCATCCAGCACACACACTCACACACCCATCATCCAGCACTCACTCACACACCCATCATCCAGCACACACACACATCATCCAGCACACACACACACATCATCCAGCACACACACACACATCATCCAGCACTCACACACACGTCATCCAGCGAGCACACACACGTCATCCAGCGAGCACACACTGCATTCATTATACACACTCTTCACTCACTATACACCCTCTGCATTCACTATACACACTCTGCATTCATTATACGCATTCTGCACTCACAACACACTACATTCACTATACCCACTCTGCATTCACTACAAACACACTACACACTCTGCGCTCACTACAAACACATTAAATTCATTATACATAATTTGCACTTACTACAAACACACTACATTTATTATACACACTCTGCACTCACTACAAAAACACTGCATTCACTATACACACTGCACTCACTACAAACACACTACATTTATTATACACACTGCACTCACTACAAATACACTACATTTATTATACACACTCTGCACTCACTACAAAAACACTGCATTCACTATACACACTGCACTCACTACAAACACACTACATTTATTATACACACTGCACTCACTACAAATACACTACATTTATTATACACACTGCACTCACTACAAATACACTACATTCATTATACACACTCTGCACTCACTATACACACTGCACTCACTACAAATACACTACATTCATTATACACACTGCACTCACTAAAAACACACTGCATTCATTATACACACTCTGCACTCACTACAAATACACTACAATTATTATTCACACTGCACTCACTACAAACACACTACATTTATTATTCATACTCTGCATTCACTACAAACACACTACATTCATTATACACACCCTGCACTGCACTATATGCATAGGAGTGTAATTTAAAAAAAATAATTTAAGGGGGGGAAGGAGAGGGGAGGCGGGAATCTTGGGTGAGTTCCCACACTTTTTTCCCCAGGATTTGACCCCTGCGTGTCCCACAGGGCCTTCATTACCCACACAAAGATGGCGGCGCCCTGAAACTATGTCTGGGCACAAAATAAAGTAAAAAAATAGGTAATATGGGGGGCTTAGGGGCATTTGGGGGTGACTAGGGGTTCAGTTAGATGTAGTGGAGTCGGGAGGGGGGTTTAAAAAAACAGGATTCGGCCATGACAGTGCTGCTTTAATATGTTTGCCAAGAGAGGCAGTGTAAACAGAAAACTCCAACCGAGACAGGACATGGGGAGGATGTGTCATTAGGAACGGAGACACTGAATGAAAGTTGGGAAACCTAGGAGAACAGGGTCAAAAAGACCGAGGGATTGAAGAGTTTGGAGAAGGAGGACATGATTAACAGTGTCAAAAGCAGCAGAGGTCAAGGAGAGTTAGTATGGAGTAGTGGCCTTTTGATTTAGCTGTGATTAGATTGTTAGTTACTATAATTAGAGCGGTATCAGAGTGGAGGGGCAGAAGCCAGATTGAAGAGGGTTGAGGAGAGAGTTGAAATTGAAAGAGCAAGCCAGACGGGTCAAGACAAGTCTTCAGAAGCTATGAGGAGAAAGGAAGCAAGGATAGGGGAAGATAGTTGGAAAGGGAAGATGGGTAAAGAGGACGGGTACGACAGTAGCATTTTTAAGAGAAGCGGGGACAGTGCCAGAAGAAAGAGCGTCTTTTGCAGAAATGGATTTGAACAGGCGAAATTGAACTTCAAATGAGGAGAAAGAGAGGGAAGGGGGATTAGAGGTTTGAAGAGCAGTGGGGTGAAAGCAGAAGCCCTACACCGCCACCTTGTAACAGAATCCCCTCACTATAACAGTACTTGTTCTCTAAAACCTCATCTTGGTTATAGATAGATTAATAATAGATACCCCTCTCTATAATACCGCCTTTTAACAGAACCCCCTCTCTATAACACCAACTTAAAGGGACACTATAAGCACCAAATCAACTTTAGCTTAATGAAGCGGTTTTGGTGTATAGATCATGACCCTGCACTCTCACTGCTCAATCCTCTGCCATTTAGGAGTTAAATCACTTTGTTTATGCAGCCCTATTTACACCTCTCTGCATGTGACTTACACAGCCTTCCTAAACACTTCCTGAAAAGGGCCATCTAATGTTTACACTTCCTGTATTGCAAATTCTGTTTAATGTCAAATTGCTTATCTCTGGCTCTGTGAACAGGCTCCTAAACCCTGCAGGAGCCTCCTGTATGTAATTAAAGTTCAATTTACAGAGCAGGAGATAAAAACGTTTAAAGTAAGTTAGATCTGACTGAAAATGAAACAGTTTTTTAAAATTGAATTCATACTTACTATAACATTAGTTCTGAATACCTGCTGCTTTTTCTATACCAGCACACATCAAAGTATGGCCTCTCAGTATAGATCACCAACTTACCTTTGTATTGTTTTTGGATTCTAGGCTGCAAGGAGGAAGCTGTTAGATCTCAGTTCAAGGCCAAGGTAATTTAATATTTTCTCTCTTCCATTTCCAGTATATAAGTTAGAAGCTGAAAAGGGCGCCTTTGTCAAAAGGAAACTTTGAAAGGCATATATACCTCATTTTGTTAGAGAAACAATAAAGACAACAATAGTCGCATTAATCCGGAGCATATCTTGATTTTGTGGTGGCAGTACAGTGTCCCAGTTAAAGAAGAGTAGCATGGCAGGTTGCCTTTGGGACAGTTCCGGTCATAGATTAATCTATGCCTTCCATGAGTTTAACCAGATTATGATAGTCAGCCAGGTGGTCGTTTTTGTTTTTCGAGCCATTTAGCCAGCCACAATTACCCGATAATTGCCGGGAAAACCCTAATTGGCAGTGGGTGAGAGATTGTGGGGATCCAGACACAGGCTGCAGAGTGTAGATAAGTAATCAGTGAAGGGATTGTCCGCTTCCTTCTTGCCCGGGCTAGTAGGCTGCTTCCTTCATGCCCAGGCTAGTAGACCGCTTCCTTCTTGCCCGGGCTAGTAGGCCTCAGGTCTGCTCCTCTGAAAATTCCACCATAGCTGCTTCTAAGAAGTATAGTCCAGTGCCCTCAGGAGTTTTAAGTAGCTTTAAGCCAAATATATGCATACAAAGCAGGGAATAACTCAGCACAAAGTGAGATTAATATCTATATCTAGAGCTCTCCTGAAGTGTGTGAAGTGCATGGCAGTCTGGCCCTGACCCTCAAGTGTCTTCTCTGCTTATTGCATAGCAGGTTTACCATAGACGTCAGTGGAGGAATTGCTATTCACTAAGCAGAGTGAACACATCAGCGCAATGTCAGTGTGGTTTATAGTCTGTAGACATGTGCAATTTGTTCTGTTCTGAATGTCAATTCGGACGAATTTCGGGCAATTCGGACATTCAGAGACTTCCGAATTGTTGACGTTGCCGAAGTTCTGAAGCACAGTGGAAGAATGAAGAATGTTACACTGTATACAAGTTTAAATAAAAAGTATACAAACATAGCCAGGATTCAGCTGTTAGCATTTGCAACACTTACAACAATAAAGTAGCACACATTCATAAAATGTAAGTTACTTAGCCAGTCAGTGGAATGACAGGAATGAATAAGTAGATAACTCCCTAATTCCCACGATATTAGGGAGCTATCTACTAAAAGGCTGAAAGACCTAAATTGATCTTTCAGCCAAATTTACCAATACTAAGTAAAGATTACTTAGTTTTGGTAAATTATGCCAATAGTGGTATAGCGAGTAGGGGCATGTCTAGTAAACAGTGAGCAGCCAGTGACTGCTCACTGTAAAAAACAAAACAAAAATTTGACTCATAACTCTCTGATTGGTTACTTTCAATCCACCAATCAGAGTGTTGTTATGAGTCAAATTACACAGCGTGGGAAAATTCCAAAGAACTTTCCCACGCTGTGTAAAATGACACAGAGCACTCTGACTGGCTGGATTTCAAGCTAACCAATCAGAGTGCTGTGCCAATCTCTTCATTTACCTGTCAGAGCACTCTGATTGGATGGCTTAAACCAACCAACCAGAGTGCTCTGAGCCTAATTGCAGGGTGGGGCAAGGCTTTATAAGCCTTCCCCGCCCTGCGGAGCTCAGTCTGCGCGGTGCCCTCCATGGGTGAAGATGGATTTTTTTTTGCGCTTATGTTTTGTTTTGTTTTTTAATAAATTCTTTATTTTGAAGATTTTGAGTTTTGGGGAGGGGGTACAGAAAAAAAAAAGGGGGAGGGTTTGGGGAAAACAATTCATAGTACAGACAGCTTTCATGTTACAGTTTTCGTAGCAAACATAACCCTAGTGGGCTTATTACCCTCCCGTGTGAGGGGGCTGTCAAGAGTGGACCTGCTCCTAACCTCAGTGTAGGTTAATAAGCGTGCGAGTGTGCCCAGGTATGTACAGTTGACTCGTCTTGGTGCGTGTCTGAAGCAGGTGGGTCAGCGTTTGGGTCTCTTTGCCTTTTGTACTACAAACACAGTCAGGGATAGAACTTTCAATAGGTAAGAACGTGAGGGAGAAAACCTAGCAAAGTGTGTGTCCAGTTGCAGAAACTTCGGTCTGGGTTTTTTTTGTTTTTTTTAAAGTGCGGCGGTTATTATGGATTTTTATTTGGCCTTTTTTGGGGCTGAAAAAATAAGATTTTAGAAAAAAGAAGACATCAAATGGTCAGTTTAATAAAAATTTTTACAGGTACCTATTTATTGGTCTCCCCTCACTATTTTTAGGGTGAGTGGGTTGGAAGGGGTTAATTTTGTTGGGAGGGGGGTGACTAGGGGTTTGGGGACCCCTAGTCACCCTGGGGGGTTACATTTTTATTTAGGGCCCCCACCTACCGCTCAGGGGTGGGGGCCAGGGTGGAGGACAGTAGGTCCTCCCCCCTTATTGGTATTTAGGGCCCCCACTCGCCGCTCAGGGGTGGGGGCAGGACAATAGGTCCCCCCATTCTAATTTAGGGCCCACACCCGCCGCTCAGGGGTGTGGGCCAGGGGGAGGACAATAGGTCCCCCATCTCTTATTGTACTTTAGGGCCCCCACCCGCTGGTCAGGGGTGGGGGCCAGGACGGAGGACAATAGATCACCCCCCCTATTCTAGTTTAGGGCTCCCACCCACCACTCAGGGGTGTGGGCCGGGGGGGAGGACAATAGGTCCCCCTTTTTCTAATTTAGGGCCCTCACCCACCGCTCATGGGTGGGGGCCGGGGTGGAGGACAATAGGTCCCCCCATTATTTTACTTTAGGGCCCCCACCCGCCGCTTGGGGGTGGGGGCCAGGGGGGGACAATAGGTCCCCCCCCTTGAAGTAATTTAGGGCCCCCACTCACAGTTCAGGAGGGCCGGGGCAGGGGGAAGGACAATAGGTCCCCCCAGGAGTACATCTTATTGTACTTTAGGGCCCCCACCCGCTGCTCAGGGGTGGGGTCCAGGGGGAAGGACAATAGGTCCTCCCATTATTTTACTTTAGGGCCCCCACTCGCCGCTTGGGGGTGGGGGCCAGGGGGGGACAATAGGTCCCCCCCCTTGAAGTAATTTAGGGCCCCCACTCACAGTTCAGGAGGGCCGGGGCCAGGGGGAAGGACAATAGGTCCCCCCAGGAGTACATCTTATTGTACTTTAGGGCCCCCACCCGCTGCTCAGGGGTGGGGTCCAGGGGGAAGGACAATAGGTCCTCCCATTATTTTACTTTAGGGCCCCCACTCGCCGCTTGGGGGTGGGGGCCAGGGGGGGACAATAGGTCCCCCCCCTTGAAGTAATTTAGGGCCCCCACTCACAGTTCAGGAGGGCCGGGGCCAGGGGGAAGGACAATAGGTCCCCCCAGGAGTACATCTTATTGTACTTTAGGGCCCCCACCCGCTGCTCAGGGGTGGGGTCCAGGGGGAAGGACAATAGGTCCTCCCATTATTTTACTTTAGGGCCCCCACTCGCCGCTCATGGGTGGGGGCTGGGGAGGAGGACAATCGGTCCCCACCCCTTATTCTTCTTGGGGGTGGGGGCCGGGGGGAGGACAATAGGTCCCCCCCTTGAAGTAATTTAGGGCCCCCACCCACAGTTCAGGAGTGGGGGCCGGGGGAAGGACAATAGCTCCCCCCATCTTATTGTACTTTAGGGCCCCCACCCGCTGCTCAGGGGTGGGGGCCAGGGGGAAGGACAATAGGTCCCCCCATTATTTTACTTTATGGACCTTACTCGCCGCTCAGGGGTGGGGGTTGGGGGGAGGACAATAGGCCCCCACCCCTTATTCTTCTTTAGGGCCCCCACCCGCCGCTCGGGTGTGGGGGCCGGGGGGGGACAATAGGTCCCCCCCTTGAAGTAATTTAGGGCCCCCACCCACCGCTCAGGAGTGGGGGCCGGGGGAAGGACAATAGGGCCCCCACCCGCTGCTCAGGGGTGGGGGCCAGGGGGAAGGACAACAGGTCCCCACCCGCCAGAAATAACGCATTATACAGGGAGTGCAGAATTATTAGGCAAATGAGTATTTTGACCACATCATCCTCTTTATGCATGTTGTCTTACTCCAAGCTGTATAGGCTCGAAAGCCTACTACCAATTAAGCATATTAGGTGATGTGCATCTCTGTAATGAGAAGGGGTGTGGTCTAATGACATCAACACCCTATATCAGGTGTGCATAATTATTAGGCAACTTCCTTTCCTTTGGCAAAATGGGTCAAAAGAAGGACTTGACAGGCTCAGAAAAGTCAAAAATAGTGAGATATCTTGCAGAGGGATGCAGCACTCTTAAAATTGCAAAGCTTCTGAAGCGTGATCATCGAACAATCAAGCGTTTCATTCAAAATAGTCAACAGGGTCGCAAGAAGCGTGTGGAAAAACCAAGGCGCAAAATAACTGCCCATGAACTGAGAAAAGTCAAGCGTGCAGCTGCCACGATGCCACTTGCCACCAGTTTGGCCATATTTCAGAGCTGCAACATCACTGGAGTGCCCAAAAGCACAAGGTGTGCAATACTCAGAGACATGGCCAAGGTAAGAAAGGCTGAAAGACGACCACCACTGAACAAGACACACAAGCTGAAACGTCAAGACTGGGCCAAGAAATATCTCAAGACTGATTTTTCTAAGGTTTTATGGACTGATGAAATGAGAGTGAGTCTTGATGGGCCAGATGGATGGGCCCGTGGCTGGATTGGTAAAGGGCAGAGAGCTCCAGTCCGACTCAGACGCCAGCAAGGTGGAGGTGGAGTACTGGTTTGGGCTGGTATCATCAAAGATGAGCTTGTGGGGCCTTTTCGGGTTGAGGATGGAGTCAAGCTCAACTCCCAGTCCTACTGCCAGTTCCTGGAAGACACCTTCTTCAAGCAGTGGTACAGGAAGAAGTCTGCATCCTTCAAGAAAAACATGATTTTCATGCAGGACAATGCTCCATCACACGCGTCCAAGTACTCCACAGCGTGGCTGGCAAGAAAGGGTATAAAAGAAGAAAATCTAATGACATGGCCTCCTTGTTCACCTGATCTGAACCCCATTGAGAACCTGTGGTCCATCATCAAATGTGAGATTTACAAGGAGGGAAAACAGTACACCTCTCTGAACAGTGTCTGGGAGGCTGTGGTTGCTGCTGCACGCAATGTTGATGGTGAACAGATCAAAACACTGACAGAATCCATGGATGGCAGGCTTTTGAGTGTCCTTGCAAAGAAAGGTGGCTATATTGGTCACTGATTTGTTTTTGTTTTGTTTTTGAATGTCAGAAATGTATATTTGTGAATGTTGAGATGTTATATTGGTTTCACTGGTATTAATAAATAATTGAAATGGGTATATATTTGTTTTTTGTTAAGTTGCCTAATAATTATGCACAGTAATAGTCACCTGCACACACAGATATCCCCCTAATATAGCTATAAGTAAAAACAAACTAAAAACTACTTCCAAAAATATTCAGCTTTGATATTAATGAGTTTTTTGGGTTCATTGAGAACATGGTTGTTGTTCAATAATAAAATTAATCCTCAAAAATACAACTTGCCTAATAATTCTGCACTCCATGTATATGTGTCCTGGCCCATTAAGATGGAACCCGGGCTTATCCGGACCGGATATGTGGCCATATTGGAGGTGGCAACACACATCCGGTTAGGACCATATAAGGAGGGGGATGGGTTTTATTTTTCATATTTTTACAAGCACTTTACTTAGTCTACCTAAATACAAAAAGAAAGCGGCCCGATCCTCCTTCTCCTACAGAGCACCGCAATTGTGGAACAACCTCCCGCACAATTTAAAATCTTCCCTAAGCCTAAAGTCATTTAAGAGATCCCTCTCTACATACCTCAAAACAGAATGCATGTGTCATGGTTGATTATATATTTCCTGCCTGTTCTATGTTAAATTTTGTATATATTGTGTATTAATATTGTTTTTGTATTTTGTTGTACCTAATGTAACAATGCAATGATTTGTGGACCCAGGACATACTTGAAAACGAGAGAAATCTCAATGTATCTTTCCTGGTAAAATATTTTATAAATAAATAAATAAATGTAATTATGTATTGATGATATTACCTATATAAATGACTTTGTATGCATTTGAATGCTTATCAGCACCTGAGGAAGACCATGTGTCTATGGTTGAAACGCATTGTGCACTTTATTTTTTTTTTTAAAAAGCAATACATTTATTTTAAATACATCTTCAACTCCTGGCTCCTGATTTGAACTTCCACTATCCTGGGTAGTTATCAAATGGAGAATCCATTTAAAGGAGAAGATCATCTATGTCCTTGGGAAAGGCATATATGCTGTATAAGTCCAGAGCCTACTTTTAACTGGCTCAGAAAATTGTGAGTCGTTTCTGCTTCAACATCCACTGTACTTTATCTTATATACAGGTTACACTATGTTTTGTTGTTTGCTTATATTTTTGTATAGGTAACTTGTATCCCTTGCATATGTTACCATAATTATACATATATTCCAGATAACATTTAATGTATATTTTGCGTGCGCTTGTACCTTTCATCTTTACACTATATCTTGGTTTTTGAGTATATGTGGTGACGATATACTCGGGTAATTTAGCAGCACCGTGTACTTGTTTCCTTGAGCACCACCTATATAATTTGTATCGTTATATAGTCTGTATCTAGGCATGGTAGTATATAATCTATATGGTATAGGCAGGGTAGTATATGGTCTGCATGATACAGGCAGGGCAGTATATAGTCTGTATGGTATAGGCAGGGCATTATATAGTCTGTATCTTATAGGCATGGCAGTATATAATCTGTATGGTATATGCAGGGTAGTATATGGTCTGTATGGTACAGGTAGGGCAGTATATATAAAAAGGTGAATTACCAGTGCACTTGCGCGACAACTTACTCTTATAACTTGAGGGATAATTATACAGCAGTTTGCTAGTTAAATAAGAAAAACAGTGTAGTATATGCCCAAGTGTATAAATCAATATATATCATACACTCACTAGACCAAAACAAGGACAGGTTCAAATCTCACAGATGGCTGTTGTAAGGAAACCAAGTACATTTAAACTTCAATCGGTAGTTTCCTCCCGAACCGCCAGAGCCCAGTGAATATAGCCCTCCGTTCGGTAGTTATGGTAGACGAATCCCAGTGTAATTCCAATAGTGTCCCTGGATAATTCCCTCAGTAAAACACACGAATTCCCAAACAGCATACGTAGTCAGAAGAAGGGTACAAAGATGAACTAAGGATTTATTGACAGGCATTCTCTTTTTATGGGATTCTGCCCATGCAAGGGAGCCTCCCATATAATTAACTGTACAATCAATCATAACTATATACATACTGTACATCTCCTCCCCTCAGATAACCATTTAACATAATTAAAACGGAACATAATTTCCTCAAAGTCTGGATGTACCCCAAAGATAGCTGTACTCTGGGGGACCAACATATGAAAAAATCAGTCCATTCGGTTCAGCCGTTCGGGAGATATGGGACATAGAAGTTTTGACCGACTGCACGGGCAAAGTAGCCGAAAACAGTTCCATGAATTCTGGCCCTGCAGTCGGTCTTAGGTCGCATGAAAAACCTCCCGAAAGGCCTGCCATCCAGCTACCATCCTTGGTTCGCTTGATTCCCCATCCGTTGGTAAGTCTTTCTACCGAACGCCCGGTCGTTCGGTAGTTTGGAAGGGGGTTTACCGAAGGTCTGGAGGCTTCAGCGGTGTTCGCCTGTTTGAGTGTCCGTTTTCAGTTCCAGACATTCAATGGCAAACACCGCTGTTCGGGAGCTAAAATGGCCGCGAACACGAGGAAGTCCCGAAATGGTGGCAAGACCTGCCGTTCGTGCAGAACTTTTGTCGAACATGCCCAGCAAGCAGGGAGGTAAAGTATTCATAATGGGCAACGGGGTGGTCTCGATTCGGTAGTTTCACCTACCGAATGCCATAGGGAAAGCTAACATAAAAGAAGGGAATACAAATTGTCAGTTTAAAGCAAAAGAGGGGAATTTCTTCACAGATGTGTTCTAGGGGACACAGGTCCCCTTCTGTCTTTCTCCATGTGTACTCAAAAGGAAACACAAAACTAAAGCAAATAGCTTCTGGTGAAGTAGAGTAACAATGCAGGTGTATAATATTAGAAAATATGGACCTTGCTCACCTTTTCCAGAGCCAATGAAACCTGGCTCTGGGATTTTCAGCTAGTGTGTCACTAAAAGGGACACATTCCTTCTTGTATGCAGGAAGCAGATGGGATTAAGGCATCAGACTAGATATTATGGAATTAAAAGTACATTTATTTAATAAAATAAGTAATAAACAATAAAATCAATACTGTATTGGAGTATGTAAATATACCGTGACGCGTTTCACCACGTTCTGCAGCTTTATCAGTCGGTGTCTTCTCCTGCTTGTCTTTTAAGTCGTAGAGCTGTTTCCGGATTTGTCCATGCGCGGATATAGTCTGAATGGTACAGGTAGGGCACTATATAGTTGTATGTTTTTTTTTTTTTTTTGTATGGCTTTTGTTATAAAAGGGGTCCACACATCTTCCATTCGTGGAACAAACGGGGGGGGGGGGTGGTACGGACAGCCGAACAGAGCAGAATAAATCTTGTATAGTGAACCCATTCTGCTACAGTGCCATTTATCTTCTGGGACTGCGAGTACAATAACCAATAAATACTCTAGTTTGTAAAAAGCAATATTACCCTATTGTGGCGTTTGGTTTAACAAAAGTGATTAACCTCCTAAATAGCAGCGAATTAAGCAGTGAGGCTGCAATGACATGATCCGTACCAGGGGTAAGTAACCTTCGGCACTCCAGATGATGTGAACTAAGTTTCCCATAATGCTGTGACAGCCATAATTCTGGCAAGACATCAGGGGAGATGTAGCTCCCAAAATGTGGCGAACCAAAAGTTGCCTACACCTGATCTGTACATTAAATTTGCTTCATTCAGGTAAAGTTGTTTTGGTATTTAGTGTGTTTCTTTAATAAGCCTGCTTCCTTCATAGAATTACAGTGATACAATCTATACTTTGGTTCTCTGGATATCCAGCGAGTGTCCACTAAAGCAACACACTTCTTCAGGTACCCCACCCAACACTAGCACAGAGACACATGGATCTGTATGTAAAGAAGAGAGCGTGACAAACACTTTTCCACAAACGTTTGCCATGAACTTCTTAGGGGTGTGGAAGTTGGCCTTCTGCCCACCGACTATGGGACAGGTCCAGAGACCCTGTTCGAAAGTTAACCTGTCTGGCAACCTTCAAGCAGCTTTCCCCTGGTGCCCCAGGTTCAGTATTTTCCCCTTTAATGAATTGAACCAAGCGCTCGCTCCCTGGTGGCCGTTAGCACAGACAAACCCATGAACAGTCCTCAGCGATACATAGCCGCAACCGATATGGCACTGTTTTTGGCATGAGAACTTTGTAATTCCCGGCCACCTTGGATAGTTCCTACGAACTAACCTGAGAACGGTCCTCCGCAGTACTTAGCTGCGAATGATATAAAAAACGTTTTTGTCTATGTGACCTTGCAGTTCCTGGTCATCTTGGTCCGGTGTTTTGAACCACTTGCTGACCCGCAAGGAGAGCTCTTTTTGGAGGGAACGTGTCTGAGACTGTGAGAAACAAGCATTCCCTGAGAGCCAGATGGAGCGCCCCTTATTTCAGCCACAGGAGTTCCTGAAAGTTGACCGGCCAAAGCACATTGCTCTGGAATAATTTTGGGCATAGGACCATGTGTGCGGCCTGTCAGAATTTTCCCCTACACTACATGGATCTGAGCGCTATTTCTAAATCTTGGGCGCTCAGATCAGGGCTGTTTGGGGATGTAGGACATGTTGGGTTACTGTATGTTTTCATTATGTTTTGGGGTACTTTTATGTGTGGCTCTCTGCATCTGGGATATAATTAACTTACCAGTCTTTAATTTAATTATCTCCCAGGCACAGAAACACCTGGGAGGCGCTTGTATTGGCGACCCCCGCTGGTGCATCTACATAAAATGGCGACCCCCGCTGGGGTATCTTCATAAAAGGCCGGTTTGGCTCATTAAAATCAGTTATACTCTCAGAACTGTGTGTCGTCCAGTTACTGGGAGGGGAGAGAGCTATTCACTTTTCAGCACCTTTTTCCAGCTCGTGGAGGATTCAGTCCTGGGGTGGGTAGAGCTAGTCCTCTACCCTGTTCCAGGAAGGAGAGGCTCCAGGAGGACCCCAGTCAAGTCACAGCAACTGGGGCAGAAGTGCTGTGGTTTCTCTGGGTACAGCTAGGAAGTGATCCTTGAGAAGTACCCAGCCAGGGTACAGAAAGTTCCGCTACAGAGTGAAATGGCATCATCTGTTTTACTTGACTGTAATTTCCTCAGCCTGTTACCCCATTTCACACCCTGATTACCCCCTACTGCTATCATTGGTATCATTGACTCCTGTTTCTTAGCTCTCTGCGAGGTCTGTTGCTGGTGTTCTGCGTTGCACAGTGCGTAATAATATGGGGATGAAGATGAATAGTAAGTAGGCGGAAGAGGCGATACTTTTGTGAAGACTAAGAATATGTATCACATCTGTTACCAAGGAAACACCAGGAACACATTAGTAACACATTGCCTTATTTTATAATGTATCCATTAGATAAGGAAGATATGACATTTATAGCTGCATTGATTCAACTGGCCCCCTCAGGGACAAAAGCTGATATCTCCCCCTCAATGGAAATCATAGATTTTGTTTGGGGTTTTAATGTCTCTGACAGACCGTATATAGCTAAAACTACTCCCCAATAAATCAATACAGCTAGAGACGTAACTAGAAACCACCGGGCCCCAGTGCGAAAATCGACCCTCCCTTCCATGTGTCTCATTACCCCCCAGCCATTCCATGTGTCTCATCCTCCCCACCAGCCCCTCCATGTGCAACATTCCCCCTACATGTGCAACATTCCCCCTACAGCCCCCCATGTCTCATATGGACCCCTCCAAGTGTTGCATTCTCCCCCCAGCCCGTCCATGTGTCTCATCCCCCATCCCCCTCTATACCTACTCTGTGTAGCGTGGCCATCTGTGCACCGGCACCCAGTCTAACAGGAAGTGCTCGTTGCTCTCAGAGAGCACTTCCTGTCAGACCGAGGTCCGCTTGGCCACACTGCATGCAGTGACTGAAAGTAGCACTGCTGGTCCCCCGGCAAATGCGCTCCCTAGGCTGGTGTAGCAGTGCACTGGCCCTGAAACCATGCCGGCACTCCATGACAGGGCAGCCAGGCACCCTGGAGTGACTGGCCTGGTCACAGCTGCGAACCCTGTGACCCCTAGAGTTACGCCATTTTCTTCTTTTCGTTCTTTTTATAAATTACATTTTAGTTTTACAAATTGCTATTAGTAAGTCACCTAAAAATTTGGGATGTATGTATTCTGGGCAAACTTGGTTAGACAGTTGGTAAATTTGAGCAGGAATATCTAATGTAATGGACAGTTATTCCAAAGCTTCTTTCTGAGATTTGGCTTCCTGGGTCACTAAAAAAAGTCTTAAAACTTAGACACACTAGTGCTCCACAAAACAGAGCATTTTATTAGTACTGTGTGCCTGGGACTGAAAAAGGATCTTAAATTAAGCTTGGGTTAAACATGCTCCCGGGTGCCCCATGCCCATCTTATTATGGTGTCTCCATGGAGCACTAAGAGCTCCTGGCAGTGAGAAGGTTAAACACACTTAGGGGTAGGCTTAGCCTGGTCTGATCGTGGTGTCTGTGTGGAGCACTGAGAGCTCTTGTTCCTCTGCCCTTCTAAAGGGAAGATCTAAACTTCCAGCACTCATATTGATCAATGCTTATGATTGTCCTCTTTCCGTGACTTGCTGGCTGCCTTTCTTCGCCCTCGCTATGAAATTGTGCCAATTACCACATGCCATTACAGACAGGACACTATGTGCCCACTTAAGTCTTACAGCAAGTTAGCACTGACTTCTTTCAGACAAAGATTATAATACCCCAAATTGCTGGGAACAGGCTAATGCGCCTCGTACTACCATTAAAGGGACACTCTAAATACCAAAATAACTTTAGCTTAATGAAGCAGTCTTGGTGTATAGATCATGCCCCTGCAGTCTCACTGCTCAATTCTCTGCCATTTAGGAGTTAAATCACTTTGTTTATACAGCTCTATTCATACCTCCTTGCATGTGACTCACACAGTCTCCCTACACCAAGCATGTCAAACTCAAAGTCTAGCATGGGCCACATAAACAAGGTGTAACGGATCGCCTGGCACCCCGACTGTGTACCTCCGCTAAAGGATGCCCCTAGTGTTTCCTGAGGACTCCAAGCACTCTGGCAGACACCACAATCACCGAACCGGAGAAGCATATGAGTACTTTTAAGCATATGAATGTTGTATACAGCCGAAGAGGAAAAACCATGCGAATAGGTTTACACTCCTAGCAGTCAAACTGGAACAGCATACAATAAATCCTCCCCCAATAATGAGACGACACTTCACTTTGAGGGTTAAGCAGAACTGACTGTATTGGCACATACAGCCTCTTTTATTCCCAATCCACAAACTTAATACTGCCCACAGGGTTTTACAGAACAACCAATCAATCTGTACAATACACACAGACACTCCCACACAAAATCCTCCCCTCTGCCTGTGATATGATTACTGAACACAATGCATTAGAACTGCAGCTATGCATGCAAGCTGACATTATGTACGTGAGCTGCAGTTATGGATGGAAGATACAGTTGGGCATGGAAGATGTAGCCATGCATGGGGGCTTCAACTATGCACGAAACCTGCAGCTATGCAGTTATGGGTGGGAGCTGTAGTTATGTATGAAGGCTGCAGCTATGGTTGGGAGCTGATGAGCCTTGGGCGTGGTAGGAAAGCCGCAAGAGATAATTTACATCAATATAAGGTATCTGTGGTTCTCCTTCATATTCTGTGATTTCCATATGGCCTTCAGTGTATTGGACAATGTAAATTTACCATAGGGCAGATGCAGCCAATGACCTTAACCCACCATCTCACTCACCTCTTCCTTCTTTACACCTTGCAGAAAAGAAGAAGGAAATCCATGCAGGAAAGGGAGAATTAAAAAAAAAAAAATCAGAGGACAGACAACCTAAACTAAACGGAATCAAAGAAGTGGTGCCACATGTTAAAGGTACCATTGCTGCGGTACGGGCACACCATTATCCAGTGCAGTGCAGGGTCCTGCATTCAGCATCATACACTGCATATAAAAACAATAATATCACATACAGCGCTTATAGACACTGATATCACACACAGCGCTGATAGACACTGATATCACACACATCACTGATAGACACTAATATCACACACATCACTGATAGACACGGATATCACACACAGCGCTGATAGACACGGATATCACATACAGCTCTGATAGACACTAATATCACATACAGCTCTGATAGACACTAATATCACACACAGCGCTGATAGACACTAATATCACATACAGTCCTGATAGACACTAATATCACATACAGCGCTGATAGACACTAATATCACATACAGCGCTGATAGACACTGATATCACATACAGCGCTGATAGACACTAATATCACATACAGCGCTGATAGACACTGATATCACATACAGTCCTGATAGACACTGATATCACATACAGTCCTGATAGACACTGATATCACACACAGCGCTGATAGACACTGATATCACACACAGCGCTGATAGACACTGATATCACACACAGCGCTGATAGACACTGATATCACACACAGCGCTGATAGACACTAATATCACATACAGTCCTGATAGACACTGATATCACATACAGCGCTGATAGACACTAATATCACATACAGCGCTGATAGACACTGATATCACATACAGTCCTGATAGACACTAATATCACATACAGCGCTGATAGACACTATATCACATACAGCCTGATAGACACTAATATCACATACAGCGCTGATAGACACTAATATCACATACAGTCCTGATAGACACGGATATCACACACAGCGCTGATAGACACTGATATCACACACATCACTGATAGACACTAATATCACATACAGCGCTGATAGACACTGATATCACATACAGCGCTGATAGACACTAATATCACATACAGCGCTGATAGTCCTGATAGACACTAATATCACATACAGTCCTGATAGACACGGATATCACACACAGCGCTGATAGACACTAATATCACATACAGCGCTGATAGACACTGATATCACATACAGCGCTGATAGACACTGATATCACACACAGCTCTGATAGACACTGATATCACATACAGTCCTGATAGACACTGATATCACATACAGCGCTGATAGACACTGATATCACACACAGCTCTGATAGACACTGATATCACATACAGTCCTGATAGACACTGATATCACATACAGCGCTGATAGACACTAATATCACATACAGCGCTGATAGACACTAATATCACATACAGCGCTGATAGACACTAATATCACATACAGCGCTGATAGACACTGATATCACATACAGTCCTGATAGACACTAATATCACATACAGTCCTGATAGACACTAATATCACATACAGTCCTGATAGACACGGATATCACACACAGCGCTGATAGACACTAATATCACATACAGTCCTGATAGACACTAATATCACATACAGCTCTGATAGACACTAATATCACATACAGCGCTGATAGACACTGATATCACACACAGCGCTGATAGACACGGATATCACATACAGCGCTGATAGACACTGATATCACACACAGCGCTGATAGACACTGATATCACATACAGTCCTGATAGACACTGATATCACACACAGCGCTGATAGACACTGATATCACATACAGTCCTGATAGACACTGATATCACATACAGCGCTAATAGACACTGATATCACATACAGCGCTGATAGACACTAATATCACATACAGCGCTGATAGACACTAATATCACATACAGCGCTGATAGACACTAATATCACATACAGCGCTGATAGACACTAATATCACATACAGCGCTGATAGACACTGATATCACATAAAGTCCTGATAGACACTAATATCACATACAGTCCTGATAGACACTGATATCACATACAGCGCTGATAGACACTAATATCACATACAGCGCTGATAGACACTAATATCACACACAGTCCTGATAGACACTGATATCACATACAGTCCTGATAGACACGGATATCACACACAGTCCTGATAGACACGGATATCACACACAGCGCTGATAGACACTGATATCACATACAGTCCTGATAGACACTAATATCACATACAGTCCTGATAGACACGGATATCACACACAGCGCTGATAGACACTAATATCACATACAGTCCTGATAGACACTGATATCACACACATCGCTGATAGACACTGATATCACACACATCGCTGATAGACACTGATATCACATACAGCGCTAATAGACACTGATATCACACACAGCGCTGATAGACACTAATATCACATACAGCGCTGATAGACACTGATATCACATACAGCGCTGATAGACACTGATATCACATACAGCGCTAATAGACACTGATATCACACACAGCGCTGATAGACACTAATATCACATACAGCGCTGATAGACACTGATATCACACACAGCGCTGATAGACACTGATATCACATACAGCGCTGATAGACACTGATATCACATACAGCGCTGATAGACACTGATATCACACACAGTCCTGATAGACACTGATATCACATACAGTCCTGATAGACACTGATATCACATACAGCGCTGATAGACACTGATATCACATACAGCGCTGATAGACACTGATATCACACACATCGCTGATAGACACTGATATCACATACAGTCCTGATAGACACTGATATCACACACAGCGCTGATAGACACTGATATCACACACAGCGCTGATAGACACGGATATCACATACAGCGCTGATAGACACTAATATCACATACAGCGCTGATAGACACTGATATCACACACATCGCTGATAGACACTGATATCACACACAGCGCTGATAGACACTGATATCACATACAGCGCTGATAGACACTAATATCACATACAGCGCTGATAGACACTGATATCACATACAGCGCTGATAGACACTAATATCACATACAGCGCTGATAGACACTGATATCACATACAGTCCTGATAGACACTAATATCACACACAGCGCTGATAGACACAAATATCACATACAGTCCTGATAGACACTGATATCACATACAGTCCTGATAGACACTAATATCACATACAGCGCTGATAGACACTGATATCACACACAGCGCTGATAGACACTGATATCACATACAGCGCTGATAGACACTAATATCACATACAGCGCTGATAGACACTAATATCACATACAGCGCTGATAGACACGGATATCACATACAGCGCTGATAGACACGGATATCACACACATCGCTGATAGACACTAATATCACACACAGCGCTGATAGACACGGATATCACACACAGCGCTGACAAACAATATAACACACAACGCTGACACCTGTCAGTCACTAATATCTAATATCACAATGGAAACTTTTGACTAATGTCTCACTGTATTGTAGTACCCATCAATAATGGGTACCCTGTTAATTGCTGGCCATAAATATAAAAGAAATCTCAACAATTTCATCTGCCACATATATCTACATCTACCCTGGAGCTTATGATATAGCGCCTGGGACAGCTTTATATCTTCGGAGTTGTATAGCATCTGGGGTTTGGAACATTTATGTTTTAAACAGTATACACTATGTTTTATTAATTTGTACTTTATAGGTTTTTCTGGTCCATCCTGATCTTTAGTTTAAATATCATTTGTGTGCATCCACCTATGTTGTAATATTTATTTTATTGCTGGCCAATGTTTGCCTTTTCCATCCTTAGCCTTTTTACAATGCATTAGTGCTGAATCATACAACGTGTTCAATGTGCTGACCCTCTATTAAGAGTCTGTGTTGACCTGCAGAAAAATGATGTACAGTTGGTGGATTTGTGACACTATGTCTGACCACAGATTGCTGATAGTAAGTGGTTCAGTGGGTCCCACACCTGTGGGTGTGAAGAGGTTAATCTGACAATGGGATTGTGTTGTTTGAGCTTCAGTCACTGTCAGCTAACCTCAGAGAGAACATTTACCTTCTCAGACAGAGTTAATAATTTATACAGGAGCAGGGAAAGGACGCAGCGCCCGCACACACACACACACACACACACACACACACACACACTGAAATATACTCGGTAGTATTCGGATATCCAAAGGTTCATGTGAAAAGAATTGAAAGGAACATAGTGCAACACTGATGTAAAGTATAATACACATGCTTTAATGGTTACACTTACAAAGTATAAGTAGGTTAAAAGCCCATCAGTATAATACCATGGTCCCCAGTCCTGGTCTTAATGATATAGGTAACAGGAATCTTCACTGGTACCGTAGGCGAACAGAACAGCAGTATATAAAACAAACAAAAAATGAAGAATATAAGAGCTCTGTGACGAGAGCAACCTCGCCACATTGCATTGGAGAAGCCTGGTTGCTCGCCTGCTGCCTCTGGATTATGGCCCCATGTTGAGAGACCTCTTTTCCCCTGCAGAAAATACTTATTTGTGCTTTTCTGCCCGGTGTTCGGTAGATTCAATCTACCGAACAACCGCACGAATGACTAGACCACCTGGGAGCTGGAGTGTGCCGGCAATTGATCTCCCAGAAGCTGTGGTTAACCGCAGCTTAATTGACGAATACTGGGTGGCCGCCATTTATATCACGAACACGAGGTCGCGGCCATTTTAAACATGCAAACGCACAGCGGTGTTCCACGCCTAACTCATGGAACTAAAAACGGACACAGTTCGGTAGTTTTACCTGACTGTATTATACCCCAGATAGGAATCCCATGAAGCTCATTCGTATGAGAACTAACTTTGTAAAGACTTTGGCTCCATGGTGATTGAACTGTATTCGTGCGGTCTGAGCGCCATTCGCTTAATAACGTGCGCTCAGACCTGAGCTATCTGGGGATATGTTAAATGTATAGTTTTAATGTAACATGTCCTACATGGTGTATTTTAATAATAATTCTTGTTTTAGGATCCCCACGTGCATAATGGCGATTTGCCTTTGTCCTGGGAGATAATTGAATTACTTCTCAATTATCTCCAGGGCAGAGGGGAGGAAGCCAGGATGCATTGTGGGAATATAATGTGACTGTGTGTCCTATTTGGCTACTTGTCTGTCCCTTGTCACAGTCTCCCATTTGGTCCCCTAGGGAAGTTACCACTAGGTGGGAGACCTGCATAAATACTGGGCAGGTAGCCCTCATTAAACAGACCACTGCTTGACCGTCAACACGGAGCCTTGTCTCGTCTTTGGGGGTATTTACTGAATGCTGATAGAGACTGATTGCTAGGAGTGTAAGTCGCTTGGATGCTTTTCCTATTCGTCTGCTAGCAGCTATTCGTATGGTTCCAGTTCGTGAGTTTGGAGTGTTATATTGGATGCAGTTCGGGAGATTGGAGCATTCCCTTATTTGCGGTTCAGGAGTTTGGTGTTCTACAGTAACTGTGCCTGCATCTGGAAGGGGAAAATCTACTAAACGGCGGTTTAACCCTTTTTTGCCTGGGGGTGCCATTACAAGCTCACTACCTGCTTCGTCTAGTTGCTTTAGACTTCATCAGGAGTATTTTCAAACCAGAAATTTCTTTTAAATGTCCCTCTTTCAGCCATCGGCTTGACCAATCTCTTCATTTCTTCACATGTGTTTGAACTCTCTCAAATGGCTGCAATCCGTATATGGAGTTCCGGTAGTTAACCCTGGAACGTCTTCTTGCGCCTCGGGTTGCAGGTGAGCAGTACTGTGCAGAATAGTCTGTAAGACTTGGGCGCGCTGATCAAGGCTGTCCATCCTAGAATCCTGATTTGCCAACTGCTGCAATATGTCTGCAGGTTCCATATGGCCCTGTTGTAATGTCAATGATTCACAAACCAGACGAATCACAGGAGACAACATTGCAGTACCGGACCTTAGAGTGCAAATAGAAAGAATAGTCAGGGTACGAGCCGAGGTCAAGGACAATAGAGAAAAGGAACATGATAAGACATGCTGAGGTCAAGGATCAGAGAAGACGGGGAAACAAGAGACAAAGCCACAGTTCGGTAACCGGAAAGTAGAAACAGTATGACGCGCTATTGGGCTCACAGAAAACCACAACAGGGCAACAAGGCACGGGGGAGGTAAGTTTAAGTATGCTTTGGCTAATTCTTATTAGCTTTTTTGCAATCAGAATGAATTATAACACGTGGGAGGTATTTGACATCATCTTGGTGCGCCAAGTCAGATGACCGACTCGGGTGCACGTTTAAGCACAATGCACGCGAGCGTGCAGCGTCAAACAGAATGCCGGTGGACCCCGCGGTTGCTGAAATAGCTGCGTGCGTTAAGTGGGGACCAGGTGCTGCCGCTCGCATTGAGTAGACAAAGGAAGCTACTGCTTGCGGTGTTTGAGAAACGGAAGATGCTGCGAGCGGTGCGCGGGCAGGGGGCATGACACTCTCTCTATGTGAAGGTCTCTTTTCTCTGGTCCTCTCCCTCTATGTGAAGGTATCTTGCCTCAGGCTGTCTCCCACTATGTGAAGGTCTCTTTCCTCAGATCCTCTCCCTCTATGTGAAGGACTCTTACCTGAGGACCTCTCCCTATATGTGAAGGACGCTTCTCTGAGGCCCTTGTAGCGGAGAGCTAGTATTTCATAGCCTATCTCCACTTGTAGTTCCCAATGAGGCTCAGGAACAAGTAATTATAAATTCATAGGGCAAAATCTCCAGCAGGCAAAACAATACAGCAGTATCCCAACAGCACTCCCAATAACTGGACGACACACAGTATCAGGAGCAGAACTAAAGATTTATTCACAGCAGCTCCTTATAAAGGATTCTCCCATGCAAGGGAGGGATTTACAGTAATTACAACAGTAACCAATGATACAGAGGTTCCCTCCCCTACTTTCCCTCCCCTCAGAGTGACACTTAATCCACTTAATCCTGGCACCTTTACCCCTGTTTCTTGGATGTACCCTAAAACTATGGGGTACCAGGACTTAAGTGGCATCCCCTGGTAGCCCTGGTCTGGGTGACCAACATACTCAAAATTCACCCAGATCAGACCAGGGGTTTGGGAGTTATAGACATTAAACGATTTGACTGACCGCACACGAAGATGTAGCCGAAAGGAGTTCCATGTATTCTGGCCCTGCGGTCGGTCTTCGTTTGGGAGATGAAATAGACATAAATCCTTGACATCCATAGAGAATACCAGGTTCGCATGAACCCCCTTGTTTGGTATATTGAATTCACCGAACGTGGAGTCGATTAGCCCCTTCGTTCGTGAGTTCTGGAGCTCTGGAGGTCTCAGCGGTGTTCGTGCAATCGAGTGTCCGATTTGGGTTCCAGACACTCGACAACCAAACACCGCTGAGAGTTCATGCGTAAGATGGCCGCCGCCACGTGTTCGTCTACCGAATGGCAGCCACCCAGATACATCAATAAAACCTCAATTAGCTGCGGTTACAAAGGGAATAAAGGTTTAACGAGGGACACACTTCGGCTCTAAGGTGGCCTATGTATTCGGTAGTTTCCATTCGTATAACTATGAAGGAAACTACCGAACTAACATACAAACTTAGATGCAATTTTCACTATACATTCAGTTAAAACAGGCGAACAGTCTTTTAAAACATAATTCTGGCGGACAGTCACAGGCCATCCGCTACAGCCCTCTCCTTCTATGTGACGGACTCTCTCTTTATGCGAAGGACTCTTCCCTGAGGCCCTCTTCCTCTACACCCTGTTACAAATTATTATGCAAATTATATTTTTTCTCATTTATCTAAATAATTGATGTAAATAACAGTCAGTATAATTCTCATGTTATCAACTATTAAGAGTACAATTCAAATTTTATTGAATAAACCTCCTAATGATAACAGTATTTATTTAAACATAAAAAACTTACAATGCACTGTTCCAAATTATTACGCACAGTAAGTTTCAAAACACTTTATAGGTTGTAAAGAACTGAAAATTGTCATTTGTTGTGTTTGCAGCATATTTACTGAAATCAAAAGCTATTTCAATCAAACTTATAACAACTGTGCAATGCTTGTGAATAGAAATTGCAATAAAATGTTAAAATAAAACAATAATGTCCAATATTAGATTAGAAGAGTGGAGGTAAGAAAGAGGGGAGTAAGAAGAGGGGAGTAAGAAGAGTGGAGGGGGGTAAGAAGAGGGGTGTAAGAGGGGGAGGGGGAAGTAACAGAGGGGGTAAGAAGAGGGGGGGAAGTAAGAAGGGAAGTGGGGGGTAAGAAGAGGGGGAGGGGGGAGTAAGAAAGGGGGGTAAGAAGTTCTTTATTTGAAATTTAAAGGACCACTCTAGGCACCCAGACCACTTCAGCTTTATGAAGTGGTCTGGGTGCCAGGTCCCTCTAGGATTAACCCTTTTTTTAATAAACATAGCAGTTTCAGTGAAACTGCTATGTTTATACTGAGGGTTAATCCAGCCTCCAGAGCCTCTAGTGGCTGTCTCATTGACAGCCGCTAGAGGCGCTTGCGTGCTTCTCACTGTGAAAATCACAGTGAGAGCACGCAAGCGTCCATAGGAAAGCATTGACGTCGCGAGCAAGGAGGAGAGGAGGAGTACAGCTCCCCGCCTGGCGCTGGAAAGGTAAGTGTTTAACCCCTTCCTCTCTCCAGAGCCCGGCGGGAGGGGGTCCCTGAGGGTGGGGGCACCCTCAGGGCACTATAGTGCCAGGAAAACGAGTATGTTTTCCTGGCTCTATAGTGGTCCTTTAAGTTTTTTTTCCCTGAAATTTCCTTCTTAAAATGAGGTGCGCCGGTGCGTGTTATACGCCAATATATACGGTAATAAAATCATAAAATCCAAGTGCTGATATAAAAAGTTTTTCCAAGTGTTGATGTATAAAAAAATATATTTATTGTAAGATAAACTTAAAATTAAAAAGCAAAAGTTACACTCACATTGTTTGAAAAATATGCTGAATATGGAGCCAGAGGATGGTGTAGGCAGCTGATAAAGATAAACTGTCCGATCATCGGATGGATAGGTAAATAATTTTCAAGCCGCGTGCTTTCCACCGAATTCTCCCTCTGCGTTCCAGATGTAAATCAGCAGTATTGCGGTAGATGCCGGAAAGATGCCGGTAAATGCCGGAGAGCAATGTGGTGTCGTTCTGTCGTTTTAAATGCCGTCCTTACGCGTTTCGTGAGGCTTAGCTCACTTCATCAGAGGATGTCTGATAGAGGATTCTTGTGGGTTTAAATAGCCAGCAGAACTTCTGGCTTGTGTTAACCCCTTATGGTTTGTGTTAAATATAGCACTGGATTCATTAAATAGTACAAAGCATATACAATAATAGACTTATACAATGTTATAAAACAAGAATAAAATTTATAAATTGTAATACATATTGGACCTATATATACTGCTTATTAAAGATTGATAAATAACATGAATATTTCAAAGTTAAAAAATTATAAAAAATTCACATATAAAAGTAATAATTACATGATTGAACAATTCATTATGTATTTAATACTTGATTAAAACCTTTGTAAGACATAATATGAATTTTTATAAAACTTTTGTAATAAAAGATTAAGAATATTTGAAATTTCCTTCGAAATAAAAACTTTATATTTCTAGTATTTAAAAAAAAAAAAAAGAAAAGAGGGGGATACAAAAAATGTGTTTGTTATTTATAAAAAAGCTCTCAATTCAAAATCTACATTTAAACCATTGGGTTCTCGTGTGTCTAACTGAAATATCCATTTGGCTTCTGCTTTATCTAGTTCTTTTTCTAGATCCTCTCCTCTCCATGGATTATTTACTTTTTGAATTGCCATAAAAATAAGTCCCTTAGGATTCCTTGCATGTATAAGATCAAAGTGTCTCGAAAGATTATGTGAATGGAGTCCATTTTTGATGTTCCTGATGTGTTCTCCCATTCGTGTTTTAAAAGTCCTTTTAGTACGTCCTATATACATTTTATCACAGGGACATTTTAATAAATAAATTACACCAGTAGCTTTGCAATTTAAGTGTGATTTTATTTTAAAAATTTCATTTGTTTGTGGGTGAGTAAATTCTGTAATACTTGTAGATTGATTTGAGTTATTTATACATGCTTGACATTTTTTACATTTCCAAAAGCCTGTTATAGTTTTAAGAGTAGTGGTTTTATTTTGCTTCGGTTTTTCCTGTTTTGTTGTTGGTGCTAATAATAAACCCAGATTGGGGGCTTTGGACTGTATTATTCGGGGTTTATTACTTAATATTCGTCCTAATTGGGGATCTCCTTTGAGAATATTCCAATTTTTTAGTAGAATATTTCTAATTTGATGAGTATGACTATTATACCTTGTTATAAAAGTAGGGGCTTCCAGATTAGATTAATCTTTATGTGGCTTAGTTGCCAAAATTTGGTTTCTAGATAAAAGAGAAGTCTTAGTTAAAGCTTGATTTAAAATTTTACTTGAATAGCCTTTCGCTTGGAATTGTGCTGTCATCATTTTAGTTTGTTCGACACAGATATTTGGTTCAGAACAATTTCTTTTTATCCTTCTAAACGGGATATTGTTTAGCCATGTTCTTTTATGAAAGCTATTATGAGGAATAAAACTATTACATGCTACTGATTTTTTTAAAGTTTTGGTTTCCAGTTTGTTGTTCTGAATATAAATTTCAAGATCTAAGAACTCAAGTTTTTCTGTAGATTGGTTAAAAGTAAATTTTAAATGGTAAAGATTAAAATTTAAATATTCCTTAAAATTTTCCATTATTTCAATATCTCCCTTCCAGATAAAAATACAATCATCTATATAGCGATGCCATGAGACCAGATTTGCGCCAAATGGGTTATTTGACCAAATGTGTTCATCTTCCCATTTACCCATGAACAGATTAGCATAACTAGGCGCAAATCTGGTCCCCATGGCAGTGCCCTCAATTTGAAGGTAATAATGATCGTTAGCCCAGAAAAAATTATGACTAAGAATAAAAGCTACACATTTTACAATATACTCAATTTGATCATTTTTTAGTTCTGAAAAAGTGTCAAGAGCATATTGAATAGCCTCACATCCCTGTAGATGTTCAATAACTGTGTACAGGGATGTGACGTCTGCTGTTACTAGAATATATTGTGAATTCCATTCTATACTTGATAATATGAGTAGTATCCCTTAGGCAAGACCGTAATTTAGGCACTATCTTTTGTAAAGATAGGCATTTAGACGGCATTTAGAACGACAGAACGACACCACATTGCTTTCCGGCATCTACCGCAATACTGCTGATTTACATCTGGAACGCAGAGGGAGAATTCGGTGGAACGCATGCGGCTTGAAAATTATTTACCTATCCATCTGATGATCGGACAGTTTATCTTTATCAGCTGCCTACACCATCCTCTGGCTCCATATTCAGCATATTTTTCAAACAATGTGAGTGTAACTTTTGCTTTTTAATTTTAAGTTTATCTTACAATAAATATATATTTTTATACATCAACACTTGGAAAAACTTTTTATCTTGATCCCAACTCCCCATCCAACTACCGCCCTATCTCGCTACTGCCATTTGCCTCCAAGATCCTTGAGAGAGTTGTCTACGCCAGATTGACAGACTTTCTCGAATCCAAGTCTCTGCTTGACCCCCTTCAGTCTGGATTCCGCGCTGGTCACTCTGTCGAAACTGCTGTGACCAAAGTATCCAATGATTTAATTGCTTCTAAATCTTGCTGCCAATACTCTATCCTAATCCTCCTTGATCTTTCTGCCGCCTTTGACTCTGTTGATCATCAACAGCTTCTTCACATTCTCCGTAACCTTGGTCTACGGGATACTGCTCTCTCCTGGTGCTCCTCCTACCTCTCCCAGCGCTCTTTCAGTGTTTCTTTCTCTGGCTCTGCCTCTTCTCCCCAACCCCTCCCTGTCGGCGTCCCCCAAGGCTCTGTCCTCGGCCCCCTACTGTTCTCTATCTATACTGCCTCCCTTGGTAAACTCATCAGCTCCTTTGGCATCCAATACCATTTATATGCAGATGACACGCAAATCTACCTGTCCTCCCCTGATCTCTCTCCGCCCACCTTGACTCGTGTTTCTGACTGCCTCTCTGCTATTTCCAACTGGATGGCTGCTCACTTCCTTAAACTCAACCTGTCCAAAACAGAACTTCTAGTTTTTCCTCCCTCAAGTGCTGCTACTCCTGTGTGTGTCTCCATCCAAGTCAACGGCGCTACTATCACCTCTACCTCCCAGGCTCGCTGCCTAGGGGTTCTTTTTAATTCTGATCTCTCTTTTACTCCCCATGTTCAATCGATAGCCAAATCCTGTCGCTTCCAACTCAAGAACATAGCGCGCATCCGCCCATATCTAACGCCGGACACGGCTAAGGTACTGGTTCATGCTGCTGTTCTCTCTCACCTTGACTATTGCAATCCCATTCTCACCGGTCTTACATGTTCCCAGCTTGCACCGCTGCAATCTATAATGAATGCGGCTGCGAGGCTTATTTTCCTGTCCGGTCGCACCTCCCACGCCTCCACGCTCTGTCAGTCCCTGCATTGGCTTCCAGTTAGATATAGGGCCCAATTCAAAATTCTGGCGCTTGCTTACAAATCCCTACATAATGCTGCTCCAACATACCTATCCTCCCTCATACACAAGTATGTACCGTCGAGACCCCTGCGCTCAGCCCAAGACCTACACCTATCCTCTGCCCGGATCCCCACCTCTGATGCTCGCCTTCAAGACTTCTCCAGGGCTGCACCTATTCTGTGGAACTCCCTTCCCTCCTCAATCAGACTTTCAGCCAGCCTCCACTCCTTCAAAAAATCTTTGAAAACTCACTTCTTCATTAAAGAGTATCAATTAAACTGTCAGCAGGTTTCTCATCCCCCACCCCATGACTCCGTTCCTGCACCTGTCAAAAATGACCTACCAAGCACTCAATAAACCCTTCTGTAACAAACTATTTAATTCCCCTACTTTAACCCTTTGTGTCACTATATCCCACTCCCTCTAGCATGTAAGCTGTACGACTGTTAATAATTGGACTCTAATCTAATATTGGACATTATTGTTTTATTTTAACATTTTATTGCAATTTCTACTCACAAGCATTGCACAATTATTATCTCTAAGGCATATACTACTCCTGGATACTTTATTACATTTTATTTAATAATTTCTCTTCTATTTGCACTATTAGGGATTTTTAGTGGAGTCTCTTTATTTTCCAGTAGAGTGGTTTAGCCTTGCCATTATTTAGTCTCTAACCAGAGGTTTACTTTTAAAGTAATTTAACCTATTGACCCTAAACTTATAACAACATTTTAACTTTTTAAAGATTTAAACAGGTCACGTTACATTTTAACATAGGACCCCTTATTTGATAGCAGCTTCACAAGTCTTGCATCCATTGAACTTGTGAGTTTTTGGACAGTTTCTGCTTGAATTTGTTTGCAAGATTGACATCTTGCCTCCCAGAGATGCTGTTTGGATGTAAACTGCCTCCCACCCTCATAGATCTTTTGCTTGAGGATGTTTAAAAGGTTCTCAATAGGATTGAGGTCAGGCGAGGATGGAGGCTGTAGCAGAACCCCTTTGGCTGTCCCATTTATTTCCTTTTATTGTTGGCACTGCAGAGTTTTCCCTGTGCCTGGATTACACAGAATTATAGACAACTATATGTGGCCATACTTTGTTCGGTAGAAAGATATACCAGCTTGCATGGGAACTACTATATTCACCATACGAACAAAGTACCGAACAACCGGACCACCCTGGTGGGAAGAATAGATGTAATTTACCTTCCTGATCGCTGGTTGCATTCCCTTGAACGCACGAACACTCTGCTATATTGCTATATTCCATGGGTGGCCGCCATTTTGGCAGCCGAACACGTGGCGGCGGCCATCTTAAACCTGCCAACAGCGGTGTTTGGTCGTCGAGTGTCTGGAACTCAAAACGGACACTCGACTAACCGAAGACCGCTAAGACCTCCAGGGCTGCAGAAAGTACCAAGAGAAACGCACGAACGGCCCGTCGTTCGGTAGGATGAATCCCACGAACTAGGGGATTCGTCCGGTTAGCAACTTCACTATATGGATATGTTCCTCACCCAGATCAGGGCTACCAGGGGGTACCATATTCAAAGGTGTATCTCACATATTTGGGGTACATCTAAAAAGTGGGGAAAAGTATGTACTGTATAATTGTGTTAACTGTTAATCTAAGGCAGGAGATGTGTGGGAGGTAACGTCTATGGGATTGGTTACTGTACTAATTGCATGGGAGAATCTCATAAAAGCAGGATTGTTGCCATTAAAGCTCAGTTCTACTCCTGATACTGTGTGTCTTCCAGTGATTGGGAAGGGTGATGGGATACTTTTGGATTTTATTGCTGATTATGCTGGATACTCTTTTGGATTTATTACTTGTTCCTGCATTCTTTTAATATATGAGTGGAGT
This sequence comes from Pelobates cultripes, assembly GCA_933207985.1. Lineage (NCBI taxonomy): Eukaryota > Metazoa > Chordata > Amphibia > Anura > Pelobatidae > Pelobates > Pelobates cultripes. The sequence continues at coordinate 331,732,340 of OW240915.1, forward strand.
TAAGCTGTGGGAAATCAGCTCTCACCATGACTTTCTCTCCTTTTATCCCCACAGCAGCCATTGATGCAGAGGTATTTTTTGCAGCATGAGATGGTGCATTGTGCATTGTCGAAGATGATTTTATTACGGAAAGCATAGTTCTTCCTTCTATACCAGGGAAGAAAGTGGTCAGTCAGAAACTCCACATAGTTTGCATAGTTTGCAGAGGTCATCTTTACACCTTCGGGGACTCTAAAGCGGCCAACGAGCTCTCTTCCCATGATGCAGAGAAACTGCTATGTTTATGAATGGGTTAAGCCTTCTCCTATTCCCTCTAGTGGCTGTCTCATTGACAGCCACTAGAGGCGCTTGTGTGCTTCTCACTGTGATTTTCACAGTGAGAGCACGCCAGCGTCCATAGGAAAGCATTATGAATGCTTTCCTATGCGCCGCACGCGCGCATTCAGCCGATGACGTTGCGAGCAAGGAGGAGTACAGCTCCCCGCCCGGCGCTTTCCTATGTGACCGGCTGAATGCGCTCGCAGCTCTTGCCACGTGTGCGCATTCAGCCGACGGGGAGGAACGGAGGGGGATAGCTCTCCGCCCAGCGCTGGAAAAAGGTAAGTTTTTACCCCTTTCCCCCTTCCAGAGCCGGGCAGGAGGGGGACCCTGAGGGTGGGGGCACCCTCAGGGCACTATAGTGCCAGGAAAAAGAGTATGTTTTCCTGGCACTATAGTGGTCCTTTAAGTTTTCGTGAAATATCTAATTTTTTCATACCTCGTCCAAGGCATTGAACTATTTCACTCTTTTCGGCAGCAGAGAGATCCATTTTCTTCCCCATATTGCATGAAAATGGTGCTCTGCTTAATAATGTGGAACACCCTCCTTTAGTAGTTTTTCCTTAAATTGGGCTCACCTGGCAATCTAATTATCACAGGTGTCCGAGATTGTTTTCAGTGATCAAAAGAGCCCTGAGACACAATGCCATCCATGAGTTAAACTGAAAAACAAAATCTTTGTGACACTTAAATAGAATTTGCATAATAATTTGGAACAGGGTATTTGTGAAGGACTCTTTGTCCCCATGTGAGGTTATTTTCCCACAGTCTCTCTCTCTGCATATCTCTCCCTCCATGTGAATGTCTCTCTCTCCATGTGAATGTGTGTGTCTCTCTCTCCATGTGAATGTCTCTCTGTCTGTCTCTCTCCCCCCTGTCTCTGAGTGACTGCAGGATCTGCATACATGGGAGTGTTAGACTGCCCTATCTAGGAGTGTCTGCAGCAACCCTCCTCCCTGCCTCTCAGCTCCCCTCCTCCTTCTCCCCAGTGTTTGCAGCCCTTTGCAGAGATGGATTTCTTGCAGGAATCTTGGATGCTGATGCTGCGGTGAGGACACTGGGACAGGGGGCACTGCCACGGCTAGGATCAGACTGCCAGAGTCAAGGTGGGCATAGTGCTGGGCTACTGACTGGGGATGGAGCAGCAATGACTGCAGAGACAGGGCAGGCAGGCTGGCAGCTACAAGGTGACAGAGACAGTATGTTCTCAGGGGATGGCGGCTCCACACACGGTGCTTGGCAGGTACAGGGAGGGTGACATGCTGACATGGGGTGACATGGGCTGAGAGGGGTAACAGGGGAGGGCGACATGCTGACAGGGGTGACATGGGCTGAGAGAGGTAACAGGGGAGGGTGACATGAGCTAAAAGAGAGGTAACAGGGGAGGGTGACAAGGCTGAGAGGGGTGACATGCTGACAGGGGGTGACATGGGCTGAGAGGGGTAACAGGGGAGGGTGACAAGGGCTGAGAGGGGTGACATGCTGACAGGGGGTGACATGGGCTGAGAGGGGTAACAGGGGAGGGTGACAAGGGCTGAGAGGGGTGACATGGGCTGAGAGGGGTAACAGGGGAGGGTGACAAGGGCTGAGAGGGGTGACATGGGCTGAGAAGGGTAACAGGGGAGGGTGACAAGGATGACATGCTGACAGGGGGTGACATGGGCTGAGAGGGGTAACAGGGGAGAGTGACAAGGGCTGAGAGGGGCGACATGCTGACAGGGGGTGACATGGGCTGAGAGGGGTAACGGGAGGGTGACAAGGGCTGAGAGGGGTGACATGCTGACAGGGGGTGACATGGGCTGAGAGGGGTAACAGGGGAGGGTGACAAGGGCTGAGAGGGGTGACATGCTGACAGGGGGTGACAAGGGCTGACAGGGGAGGGTGACATGCTGACATGGGCTGAGAGGGGTGACAGGGGAGGGAGACATGCTGACAGGGGTGACAAGGACTGACAGGGGTGACAAGGACTGACAGGGGTAACACAGGAGGGTGACATGGGCTGAGAGGGGTGACAGGGGAGGGTGACATTGGCTGAAAGGGGAGGGTGACATGTTGATAGGACAAGGTTGACATGAGCTGAGAGGGAAGGGTGACATGAACTGAGAAGGGTGACAGTGACAGGGGAGTGTGACAGTGACAGGGAAGGGTGACATGGGCTGACAGGGAAGGGTGACATGAACTGAGAGGGGTGACAGTGACAGGGGAGGGTGACATGGGCTGACAGGGAAGGGTGACATGAACTGAGAGGGGTGACAGGGGACGGTGACATGAACAGGGAAGGGTGACATGAACTGTTGAGAGGGCTGGAACAGACGCTGTGGCAGTTACAGGGGAGGGTGATATTCAACAGTTCCTGATATTCCACCTTCTGATGCTGTTAATGGCGTTGGTTAAATATCAGCAAGGCCTACGGGCAGCCCCTATATGGTGAAGATTTAATAGAAGATGCATGTATTGCTATAGTCAGTTTTCAGTCTCTATAGAGAGTATGCAGTGTATTGTCCCTATATTATCTCAAGTGGTGGAGAGAGAGAGAGAGAGAGAGAGAGAGAGAGTACCCCTCTATACTGTGTACAGACAGAGAGAGAGTACCCATCTATACTGTGTACAGACAGAGAGAGAGTACCCATCTATACTGTGTACAGAGAGAGAGTTCCCCTCTATACTGTGTACAGACAGAGAGAGAGAGAGAGAGTGTACCCCTCTATACTGTGTACAGACAGAGAGAGAGTTCCCCTCTATACTATGTACAGACAGACAGAGAGTACCCATCTATACTGTGTACAGACAGAGAGAGAGTACCCATCTATACTAGGTACAGAGAGAGAGTTCCCCTCTATACTGTGTACAGACAGACAGAGAGTACCCATCTATACTGTGTACAGACAGAGAGAGAGTACCCATCTATACTGTGTACAGAGAGAGAGTTCCCCTCTATACTGTGTACAGACAGTGGCAGAGTACCCACCTATACTATGTACAGAGAGAGAGAGAGAGAACCCCTCTATATTATGTACAGAGAGAGTGTTACCCTCCATACTATGTACAGACAGTGGCAGAGTACTCCTCTATGAGAGAGAGAGAGAGAGAGAACCCCTCTATACTATGTACAGAGAGAGTACCCCTCTATATTATGTATAGACAGAGAGAGAGTACCCCTCTGTACTATGTACAGACAGAGAGAGAGTTCCCCTCTATACTATGTACAGACAGAGAGAGAGTTCCCCTCTATACTATGTACAGACAGAGAGAGACTAACTTGTGACGGAACGCCTTGCACCCCGACCGGTTACCTCCATCAATTGCTGCTTCCTGGTACTTGCGAGCACCATAATGAGAGAGAGTTCCCCTCTATACTAAATACAGACAATGCGAGAGTACTCCTCCATACTATGTTCTCTATCTATACTATGTACAGACAGTGTCAGAGTACTCTATCTATACTATGTACAGACAGTGACACAGTACTCTATCAATACTATGTACAGACACAAAGAGAGATAACCCCTCTATACTATGTACAGACAGTGACACAGTACTCTATCAATACTATGTACAGACAGTGACAGAGTACTCCATCTACACTATGTACAGACAGTGACAGAGTACTCCATCTACACTATGTACAGACAGTGGCAACCGTATAGTAGCCGTATGACCTGTATTAGCTGGCAATACAGACTGCACACTCATGTTAGTTTTATATTTGAAGCTTTTATTAAGTGTTCTTGCATAGCAAGACCACTTAATGTTATCTCACATATATATTATTATTATAACCAAATTTACCACCAACTCCTCCCACAGTTTTTACACTACATAGACCGTAATATACCCAAACGTGTGGATTGTTCCCGATCGGATTGCTATTACTTTGGTTCACGGAATATCGTCGTTCTTGTGGCGCAATTTGTCCCATAGGAATGAATGGCAAAATGTTCAAAACTAGAGTGGGAGCTGGCAAAAGCTGAAAAATCAGGACATTATTTCGAAACTGCCACCACTCCCTCATTTTCAAGCCCTCCTACACAAATCTTATATCAAAACGTTCAGCTATCCCTGCTGCCACTAAACATGTCAGAGACATACTATGCATCGAAATGTAGGTCTGGGTCTTGTGATTCTCACAATATAAAGCTCTTCGCTGTAGGATGTATAGTTTTTAAAATATGACCGTTTGAAAATGGCAACCACCAAAATACTCTGACCTGTCAAGGCTGCAGCAGCAAGTGATGTCATAGACAGGGCCTTTTGTACACCTGCTAATGTTTTTATAAATGTATGGTTTAATGTAACTGTGAAGCACTTTGGACAACAACGTTGCAATTAAATGTGTGTGGCGGAACCAACCTCGCCACTGTGCACTGGAGAAGCCTGGTTGCTCGCCTGCTCCCTTTAGATTATGGCCCTGCAGTTCAGAGCTGTTATTCTCCCTGCTGAAAGGTTTATTCGTGCCTTTCTGCCAGGGTGTTCGGTAGATTTCATATCAAACTACCGAACGATGGACCACCTGGGAGCTGGAGTGTGCCGTCAATTGACCGCCCAGAAGTTGCGGTTAACCGCAGCTTAATTGATGAACGCTGGGTGGCCTTTGTTCGTCTGCCGAACACGTGGCAGCGGCCATTTTACCTCCCGAACGGCCAGCGGTGTTCAGCGCCCAAACTATGGAACTGAAAACGGACACTTATTGGCGCGAACACAGCTGAGCCGCCAGCCTCCTTACCTCACCATTTGGTAAGCAGAACCGAATGACTGTTCATTTGGTAGTTTAACCGGATGAACAGCATCCCTCAGATAGCTAAGGCATGGAGCCTATTCGTGTAACGAAAGACTATGGGAAAGACTTTGGCTCCATGGCGATTGAACTGTATGTATGTGATCTGAGCGCCATTCGGTAGTAATGTGTGCTCAGATCTAAGCTATCTGGGGATATGTAGAATGTATATGTTTTAGATAATAAATGTGACTGTATGTAATTTTATGTCTTTTACTGTATTGTTACTGCCATGAGGTTAATGGAGTTTTGCCTCTGTCCTGGGAGTTAAGTGGATTACTTCCCCAATTATCTCTAGGACAGAGAGGAGGGATTGTGATGTAATTGTGGGAGTGTTAAAGGTGTATGTCTGTGATTGGCTAAGAGCCAATATGTTTCCCATTTGGTCACCTAGGGGAGTGTCCACCAGGTGGGAGACCTGCATAAAAGCCGGGCAGTTAGCCCCATTAAACCAGATTCTGCTTGACCCTCAAACCGAAGTGTCGTCTCGTCTTTGGGGGGGGATTTACTGTATGCTGCTAGAGACTGATTGCCAGGAGTGTAAGCCGCTTGGGGGCTTTTCCTGTTCGTCTGCTAACAGCTATTCGTGTGTCTCTAGTTCGGGAGTTTGGAGTGCTACTTGATATGCAGTTCGGGAGTTTCGAGTATTCCCTTGGTTGCAGTTCGGGAGTTGGTGAATTCTTGGGTTTGCAGTAGCTGTCTGTGCATCTGAAAAAGGGGAATATCGCCTAAACGGTTTTTAACCTCTTGTGGGCAAAACGGTCCGTTACAATGTGCTATATAAATAAATAATAACAGTTACTCCGCCCACTCCAGTTGTAGACTACTGATGGAGGCAAGAACACTTCACACGATTTCCCCAGAAATTGTAGCTTTTCTAGTTTTATGTTATACTTTTTATTTTGTTGTTTTAATTTATGGCCCAACATGGGTCTTAATTTAATGGATTTGAACATGGTTTTTAATATATATTAAAATATTTTTCAAAATAATAAATCATTTTAAAAAAAATGTCCTAAAATATTAAAATGATTTAAGAAATGTACCTACAAATATTAAATTGAGGCCACAGATTAATATAATATTTTAATAGATATAGAATTACAATTATTTATACAACACCAACTTATTCCCCAGCGCTGTACAATAGGTAAACATGACAGACATTCAATTCTAACAAAGCATGTTTGTACCTGCTTACAGGCCATCAGGGACAGCTGCCCTAAAGATTTAATAGGACTTTTTAAGGAGAACCTAGGTTTAGTTACTAGCAAAGTCTTATTAAACCAGAAGATAAAAGCTGCCTGTTAGAGTTGAGGTGCTTATTAGTTAGAAGTCTCACAGCTTTTATTTCTTTTGATGATAGCGTTTGTACAAATATCTGTTTGACAGCAACCGGCTGAAAGGGGAAGTGGCAGTAACTTTGATCTTTAAGTTAAAGTGGAATTTACACAAAGCACAGTGAGTATCATTGTCGTGGAGCTCTGAGATACCTTCATTTGCACTGCACGTTGCTTTGAGGTTTAATGTTGTGGAGCACTGTGATACTCTCATAAATACTGTAAATTGTATCACTCTGAAACTCAGTGATATATGTGAGTTATGCTGCTTTGGAGCTCTGTGATGTATCCAAACACACTATACATTAATGTAATTTTCTCTGCGGTGTTTTATTACTGTGGAGCTTTGTGACATATCCATACACAATTCACATTACCAATAGTTTAATCAGTGTGGAGCTTCCATACACACTGCACAGTACATTGCATTTTAATACTATGGAGCTCTGCGATATATCCAATCACACTGCACAGTACATTGCATTTTAGTACTGTGGAGCTCTGCGATATATCCAATTACACTGCACAGTAAATTGCATTTTAGTACTGTTGAGCTCTGCGATATATATCCAATCACACTGCACAGTACATTGCATTTTAGTACTGTGGAGCTCTGCGATATATCCAATCACACTGCACAGTAAATTGCATTTTAGTACTGTTGAGCTCTGCGATATATATCCAATCACACTGCACAGTACATTGCATTTTAGTACTGTGGAGCTCTGCGATATATCCAATCACACTGCACAGTAAATTGCATTTTAGTACTGTTGAGCTCTGCGATATATATCCAATCACACTGCACAGTACATTGCATTTTAGTACTGTGGAGCTCTGCGATATATCCAATCACACTGCACAGTAAATTGCATTTTAGTACTGTTGAGCTCTGCGATATATATCCAATCACACTGCACAGTACATTGCATTTTAGTACTGTGGAGCTCTGGATATATCCAATCACACTGCACAGTACATTGCATTTTAGTACTATGGAGCTCTGCGATATATCCAATCACACTGCACAGTACATTGCATTTTAGTACTGTGGTTCTCTGCATATCCAATCACACTGCACAGTACATTGCATTTTAGTACTGTGGAGCTCTGCGACATATCCAATCACACTGCACAGTAAATTGCATTTTAGTACTGTGGAGCTCTGCGATATATCCAATTACACTGCACAGTACATTGCATTTTAGTACTGTGGAGCTCTGCAATATATCCAATCACACTGCACAGTAAATTGCATTTTAGTACTGTTGAGCTCTGCGATATATCCAATCACACTGCACAGTACATTGCATTTTAGTACTGTGGAGCTCTGCGACATATCCAATCACACTGCACAGTACATTGCATTTTAGTACTGTGGAGCTCTGCGATATATCCAATCACACTGCACAGTACATTGCGTTTGTTGGGTAATTGAAGATTATATTAGCTTTTAGTGTACTAATAATCTTAATTTTAGTAATGACAGGAGGCGAATATTTGCATATCTTTCTTTACTGAAAACTCCAGCAGCATAGAAACAGTAACAACCAATCAGAAAAAAGATATGGTGCCCATAAAAGGCCCTGTCTATGACATCACTTCCTCTTTCTTTGAAGCGAAAATTAGGTAACAACAAAAACACAAACATATTCAGTTAACAGTTCAACAATATAGAAGGAAACATAACTCCGGTAATTCCATGGTGTAACGGTATGAGAAGGCGAGTTCTTGTCCCGAAGAGAAGACGTTCACGCTGAAATAAAAAGAAAAGGGTGAAAGGTCTCTGAAGTGGACACCTGTCCGCATGCAACAAACATAAGAAACCTGACAATTCTAATGGATACAGACTGTGATAACTATCAACACTGTATAAAAAAAACCGTAAGTTAAAACATTCAATAAGTAAAACAAACATAACACAATGTACATGATCACGAACCCAACAATGTCGTACTAGAGACAGCTACATGTCTAAGCAGTAATACAATCCTAACATGCATGCTATCCTGAACACTAGAACATACACTATATAACACAAGACAAACTAGGGAGGGATCCTATAGGGTGGGAAATATTCGCCTCCTGTCATACTAAAATTAAGATTATTAGTACACTAAAAGCTAATATAATCTTCAATTTTACCACATGACAGGAGGCTTCATATTTGCATTTTTAAAGCTTAGAATTGACTAGTGTGAAGGAGGCGTGAGAGGATTGGCGAAAATAAAATGTCCTAAACGTACTCTCCCGAGTCCAGTCAGCGCAACGCATAATGTCGGGTAGGGATGCGCCTGCCAAGAAGGCTTGGGATGCTGCCGCACCCCTGACCGAATGTGCTCCAAAGCTAGGTTCGATACCTGCTAGTCCCAGTAGCCAGCGTACCCATCTGGCCAGGGTTGTTGTAGACACCGGAGCGTGAGGTCTTACATAGGAGATCAGCAGCTGACCCGTCGGGGTGAGCCGAAGGTTGGCTGTGACTTCCGTATACCTCAGGAGTGTCCTGACAACGCACAGCTTGGAGTCCGATTCGAAGTATGGATAAGACACTGAGGACGAGTCTGATTTAGTCCGTCTAGAAATGGAGAAGGTGACCCCCTCCGGAGTGAGAGAGAAACCGTCCACGTCAAAGGCCCTAACGTCTGACACCCGTCGAAATGAGACGAGGCATAACAAAAGGGCCAGTTTCGCTGAAAGCTGTTTCAGCGATAGAACGGGGTTGTCCGGCCAGCCCCGCAGGAAATCCAGCACCCCATTCACCTGCCAGAGGTTGGAGTATTTGGGTGCAGGGGGTCTTGTAAGTTTGGCACCTCGCAGTAGACGGCATACCAGAGGATCTTGACCCACTGGCCTGCCTTGTACTGGGACGTGCACCGCTGAAATAGCCGATCTGATCACGTTAAGGGATCTATATGATCGACCCGTCGAGAACAGATGAGCGAGATAGTTGAGGATCAGTGGGACAGAGGCAGTAAAGGGATCGGAATCCCTTTCCATGCACCAAGCACTCCAGGCTGACCAGGCGGATATGTAACATCTCCTGGTGCCGGGGGCCCATGAGTCCCATAGGAGGTCTGTAGTAGGTTGCGATAGGCCATGGACCGACCAGGAGCCCCTGAAATCGTCCAGGCCACCAGTTCTAGTTGTCCTTCCAGGACGAGGGGATGGGGTTCCCCTCGAGGTCCCGACAGGAGCAACGGGTAGGTCGGGAGCCGAAGGGGATGGTCGTGCGACATCTCCAGGAGGTCCGGAAACCATGGTTGGCTCTGCCAAAGTGGTGTTATGAGCAGGAGCGATATCCTGTGAGTGCGGGTGTATCGCAGTACCCTTGGGATCAGTGAGAATGGAGGGAAAGCATAGGCCCCAAGGGAGGGCCAGTCCTGCAGGAATGCATCCGCTGCTTCGCCCTTCGGATCCGGAAGCCAACTGTAGTACCTTGGTAGTTGGTGGTTGGTCCTGGAGGCGAACAAGTCTATTGTTAGAGGGCCCAATCGCTGACGTAGCGTCTGAAATATCTCCCTGTTGAGTTTCCAGTCGCTGGTGTCTCTCCAGTGGCGGGAGAACCAATCCGCCGTCAGGTTGGAGATACCTGGGAGGTATTCTGCTTGCAGCGTGATGTTCCTCCGTAGGCAGAAACTGTAGATGTCTTTCGTGGCTTCCGTCAGGTCCTTTGACCTCGCTCCGCCCAGGCGGTTGATGTATTGTACCGCTGAGACATTGTCCATGTGGAGCAGGATACAGCAATTCGACCTGTCTTTGGCCAGGCTGCGGATGGCGAAGGATCCCGCGATCAGTTCCAAGCAGTTGATGTGTAGGCTTGTCTCCTCCTCCTGCCATGGGCCTCCCGTGGAGGCGTCCGTGCAATGAGCGCCCCATCCGCACAGGCTGGCGTCCGATTCCACTATGAAGTCCGGCGAAGGGCCGAAGATCACTTTGCCGTTCCAGGCTTGTATATGTAGTAACCACCATCGTAGTTCCGACCTCACTTCCGACGAGAGTGGGATCCAGTGGTCGTAGGAGTGTCCGGTGCGCAGATATTCTGCTTTCAGCCGTTGCATGGCCCTGTAGTGTAGAGGGCCCGGGAATATCGCTTGTATGGAGGAGGAAAAGAGTCCCACGATTCGAGCGAGCATCCTGAGCGGGATTGTGTCCATCTTCAGGACCCGTCTGATTTCCTTCCTTATTGAGGCTATCTTTTTTGATGGAAGGCGTAGTACACATTCCTTCGAATCTATGTCGAACCCCAGGAATTGGACCGACTGGGAGGGAGAGAGAGACGACTTCTGTCTGTTCACTACGAAACCCAGGGATTCTAGCGAGTGAACGACAAATTTCGTCTGTGATTGCAGCCTGGATGCGGATTCGCAAAAGATTAGCAAATCGTCCAAGTAAACGAGGCATCGTATGCCCCTCGTTCGGATGTGAGCCATCACTGGTCTAAGCAGCTTCGTGAAGCACCACGGAGCTGAGCTGAGGCCGAATGGCAGGCAGGTAAATTGGCATATCCGTCCTTTCCATCGGAAACGGAGGAATTACCTGCATTGGACGTCCACTGGGACGGATAAATACGCATCTTTGAGGTCCAGGCGAGTAAACCAGTCGTTCTCGACGAGAAGGTCTTGTAGAAGGTGGATTCCTTCCATCTTGAAGTGTCTGTAGATTACGAATGAGTTTAACTGTTGGAGGTTGATAACCGGCCTGTATTCGCCCGTCTTCTTCTTGACCAAGAAAATGTTGCTTAGAAAGCCTCCCCCGTCTGGTGCGTATTGTATCGCGCCTTTCTCGAAGAGAGCGCAGACCTCTTCGTCTATTAGGTGGCTTTGTCCTGCTGACATGTGGATTGGGGGAGGGGGGGGCGCTTTGAATGGGTCGGGTGGCGAAGTCTATGACGAAACCCCGAACCGTCTGGAGGACCCAGGCGTCTTTGGTAATCAGTTCCCAGTTCTGGAAGAAAAAGGAAAGGTTGCCTGCAATAAATTTTGATGCATTTGTGTATATAGGTGGACTCACCATTGGAGGAGCGGCCGCGGCCACGGCCTCTGAACCCCCTGGATCTCCCCGTTCCTCTGAACGATGAAGGCCTTTGCGTCGTAGACGGGAAGAAATTCGGGGCTTGTGGGAAAGGTCTGGAACCTGAGGCCCAAAAACGGCTGGTGGCACGGTTCCGTTGTCGACCAGCCCTTCCAAAAACACCTCTTGTGGATGGGGTGTGGAACACCTGTTTGAGAGAGGTTTGAGCCTTGTTCAGGGTTGTGAATAGGTTCACTTGCCTTTTAAGTTCCGCGATGAAGGCATCGCCAAAAAGTAGGCCATGAGCTTTTGGTCCGAATTCTTTAGCCCCGAGGTCCAGGAGCTTGCTGTCAATACGTATTAGTGCCGATCTGCGCCTTTCGACACAAAGTGCGGCATTAGCATTGCCCAGTAGACACACAGCGCGTTGAGCCTATTCACGGATGACATGGGGGTCCAGTTGAGAGTCTTGGCTGAGAGCGAGATCCGCGAAGTATAGCATCTTGGCAATGGGGCCGAGCAAGTCCAGCACTTTGTCCTGTGCCGCTTTCATGCCCTTTTCCGCCCCTTTGCGTGGGTCCCTGCCCGTGCGTGACATGAAGACCACCATAGTGTCGTCGAATTCGGGCGTCAGCGCCACCTTGTCGGGAATTAGTGGCCTGGGACATTCAGTCCTGAGGCGTGCCCGTACCTCCTTCTCCAGCGGTTTGCGCAGCCAATAATGTATGAACTTCGCCAGGTGATCTGGCAGTGTCCATTCCGAGGACCGTGGGTGTCGGATGGTGCGCGGATCGAACAGCGGTGTCCCTTGGTCGTCCAAGAAGACCCCGTCTTCAGACTGGCCGGTGTGGAGGTCGTCGTCGAGTTCCTTGGCCCGGTTGCCGAGGAAGGTCTCCTTGACATATTTTGAAGAGGTGGGGGGAAGGTCTTGCCATTCTTCGTCGTCTGAGGGCGAGCCGTCCCCGTGCCACTCGTCCACCACATCCAGTGCCTGCGGCATGTAGGCATCGTCCTCGTCCGAGGATTGAGGCGGGAAGGACGTGGGTTGTCGGTCCGCGTTCCTAATGCGCTTGACGGGCAACTTGCCCCTAGTCTTGGTGGGGGGAGGACTCGAAACCTTCCTTTGTCTCTTGGCCTTTGACACCTCAGAGCCTGAAGCTTCCATGCGTTCAGGGGGGTTTGTGTCATCTTGGCCGTGGGGTAGCGCCCGCAAGAGGGCCTTTTCTACCGAAGCCGCCACGGCGGCGTTGATCATGGTTTGGAAGTCTTGGGTGCTTTGAGTATCTTCCATGATCTGGGGCTTGTATCGACCTGTTGGGCGAAAACAAGGTTCAGTGGAGGAGAGCCACGTACAGATATAGATTGACTCTGAGTATGTTTAGAAGGCTCTATATGCACGTAATATTTGATTCAGGGCAAAATGCGTATCTCAGTACCTAGGAGGTATGGGCCCTTGTGCATATCAACGGGGTTCGCCCCGGGTGGTGTGCCGTGGCAATCAGAGGACACCCACATCAATTAAATTGGGTCGTCAGCGCCCTTGCATGCGTATCTGGGGGGTCACCCCAGGTGGTGTGCCATGAAAAAATACCCAGAGGACACCCACATAAATTTGCACCCTTAGGTACAGTCGTGTAATATGACCCTGTGTAGGGTAATTAATATATCATACCCCTGAGGGTAAAGTAATGTCAGATCCCCTGTGGGGTATAAATGTATATGTCCCAGCAAGGGACAGTGAGTCAATCTGTACAATTGATAAAGAGCCTTTAATAGTCAACTTCATAATACATTTCATGTGCATGCAATTTCTCTGCCTCACTGAGGCAAAAATACAGTGTGGGAAAAAACTCACCCTTGAAGGGTGTAGGTGTAGCATAAAAAATATGATGGGCACTTGTGAGCAGCTGGGGGGTCACCCTGAGGGCACTCCCCGGTATCGTGGCGGCGATCGGGTGAATCCCGAACCGCCGTGTGTGAAGGTGAGGCGGCCGTCGCGGATCTCGCGGCAAACTAAAAATAAAAATAAAACCCCGGCTACCCTCCACCCGTCCCCAACAGCCCCTGTGTGTGGAGAAAAAGCGGGTCCGCGTGGTGAGTGTGGCACCGACGGCCGCGCCGCCCGCCGAAAGAGAAAATAAGGGGAAAAATAACACAGCAGAACAGAGACACAGGGGGGAAATACTAAAGAGCAGGGGGACAGGTATAGGCAGTCAGGGGTTAAAGTAGTACAATAAAAACACAATAAAAAATACAGCAATACATAAGGTATACTAGAGGTAAAATTACTCTGACCTGTATATGGCTGGAGCAGCAAAGAAAGAGGAAGTGATGTCATAGACAGGGCCTTTTATGGGCACCATATCTTTTTTCTGATTGGTTGTTACTGTTTCTATGCTGCTGGAGTTTTCAGTGAAGAAAGATATGCAAATATGAAGCCTCCTGTCATGTGGTAAAATCTAAGGTTTTATATGTATGGAATATAGATTGAATAATAGCTGATGATATTCACACACACATAGGGACCCTGTAGTTCTTTGTTTTAAGCGGTGATATAAACACTTATGGTTTAAGCGGTGATATAAACACTTATGGTTTAAGCGGTGATATAAACACTTATGGTTTAAGCGGTGATATAAACACTTATGGTTTAAGCGGTGATATAAACACTTATGGTTTAAGCGGTGATATAAACACTTATGGTTTAAGCGGTGATATAAACACTTATGAACGGCAGATGGCCAATAAACAGACTTTGCTTAAAATAAATATAAATTTAATAATACACACTATAAAATGCAAAGCAACAAAACAATACAACTATAATCAATTTGCTGTATTATATATGCGTTTCCATCAACAAGTCAATTAGCTTACTTGACAAGCCTAAGAGTCAACATTACACTTTGTCTCATCTATAATCTTATCAACAAAGGACAATAAAAGCTATTACAAACTTCCCAGCAATACCAGTATACAGAATTAATCATATGCCACCCCTTGCATTAATGATACAATTGTCATTATATTAATTAGTTAAATATCAACCAACCCTGCCAAGTATATACCATCAGTTTAACTACAGTGCGTTTATATAAGGTTTCTGATAGCCTTAGTATATATATTGAACTGATCTACGTCTAAAGAAGGAATCAAGAATGTTCTGACTTAGGAAGTTATATCTGACTCCGGCTGCAGGTAGAATGAGATATAACTGTTCTATCAATAGGGATCAGTTCACAATATAGACACATAGGGCATTCAATAGTCCCGTTTATTTAATATAAAGTAAAGAGAAACCTTTATACATTACCAAGAGTCTAGGATGAATTAATTCAATTTGGGATTCTCCTCTCTGGGTGCTCTGGTCTGTAATTCAGTCTATTGCCCTTAGTCAGTCAATCTCCTGCTTTCTTAGCCCTCTGTTTTCTCCTTTGATCTTTTTAAGATGATCTGAAGATATCGATCCTCTTTTATTTTTCTCACTATTTAACCATTATTTCCCCCTTATCAGTTCCTGCCCCTTGTTTGTAAATGGGCGGTACCTGGGACTTAAATCTGGCTTTTGATTGGTTATGGGCGTATCTTAATATTTAATTATTAATGTGGCCCTTAAGACTTTCCTCAATAGATGGCACTAGGTATGAAGACCTGAATTAGATCATTGATGACCTGCTTAAATAAATGAATTGACCTTTAATTCGCCTATACTGGGGATATTTCAAATTACGTTAAATATCTGTCTTTGGTTATGTATATTGTTTAATTAAAACAGGGTTGGTTATATTAATCATCATGCAATATGTCTATATCCTGTATCAATCTAACCTGTATGATTAACTGATTGATACATTCATCTTTACAAAGAAAAATAGAATCTAATTATATTAGTATATCTATATTACCTTTTACCCCTAAATCAGTCAAGGATGCAGTTATAGGCATTACTGTAGCAATCACACATTTAGTTTACATTTATATATCATGCATGATTCCAATAGATTCATTTAAGTTCTAATATCCTGAAAACATGGCAGCGACCTTAGACTTTGGGCTCGTATGGCTGACAAACACTCTGGATTACCTGTGATGTTTATACACAAACAATTGCATAGTTTGTATACCCCTTTGAAGCTCTGTGAGTTTAAGTATCTCAGGATTGTAAAGTCTCATTGAGTAATAAACCATTGTTCTCGTTACCCTTGTACACCTACAGCTCACATATTGTTTTCTTTTAATATTAAAAATTATGGGGCACCAAATAGCACAACACATTTTAGTACTGTGGAGCGCTGCGACATATCCAATCATACTACACAGTACATTGCATTTTAGTACAGTGGAGCTCTGTGATATATCCATACACAATTCACTTTACCAATAGTTTAATCAGTGTGAAGCTCTGTGATACAGCCATATCTACTGAACATAACTGAGTTTTACTGCTGTGGAGCTCTGTGATGCACTCATAGCAAATTGCAAATCTAGGAGATTGAGGACATTGTGTAGTGAATATAATATATTAAATGTGACGCACATTTCTTCAGTAACTGCTGTGATTGGCCCTGTGTGTGATTTTAGCTAAATTTGCTCCTTCTCTTTGTATAATCAGTATATTTACACAGTGTTCTTGCCACCCCTTCCCCACTGATAGAGAGATTTAAAGGGACACTATAGTCACCTGAACAACTTTAGCTTAATGAAGCAGTTTTGGTGTATAGAACATGCCCCTGCAGCCTCACTGCTCAATCCTCTGCCATTTAGGAGTTAAATCCCTTTGTTTATGAACCCTAGTCACACGTCCCTGCATGTGACTTGCACAGCCTTCCATAAACACTTTCTGTAAAGAGAGCCCTATTTAGGCTTTCTTTATTGCAAGTTCTGTTTAATTAAGATTTTCTTATCCCCTGCTATGTTAATAGCTTGCTTGACCACTCCTGTATGTGATTAAAGTTCAATTTAGAGATTGAGATACAATTATTTAAGGTAAATTACATCTGTTTGAAAGTGAAACCAGTTTTTTTTTTCATGCAGGCTCTGTCAATCATAGTCAGGGGATGTGTGGCTAGGGCTGCATAAACAGAAACAAAGTGATTTAACTCCTAAATGACAGTAAATTGAGCAGTGAAATTGCAGGGGGAATGATCTATACACTAAAACTGCTTTATTTAGCTAAAAGTAATTTAGGTGACTATTGTGTTCCTTTAAGCCTAAATGAGAGTAAATTAGCATTAAACCCTAGCTAGTGTCATTTTGCTGGTGACCCCTGTGATTATCACCTCCTAAGCACTCATTACACCACAGTCTCAGTGTACAATACACTATCTGGGACAGTCGGGACAACGGGACTCATGTTTTCTCCATACAAGGTTTGACTGTACTATTTGTAATGAATAATAATTATGCACATTGCCATTTCCCCCATACAAGGTTTAACTGTACTGGTTACAGTGTTTAGGGTAGGGGTGCCCAAAAGGTAGATCCCCAGATGTTGTAGAACTACAACTCCCATGGTGCTTTGCATGTCTTTAGAATGACAAAGCATCATGGAAGCTGAGGTTTTAAAATAACTGGGATTTACGTTTTGGGCACCCCTGGTGTAAGTTTTGGTTTCCAGTGTGTATGATTTAGCTGTACCAGTTACGGTGTGTGATGTTTGTCGGTGATGGTTACAATGTGGGATGTTTGGCAGTGATGGTTACAGTGTGTGAGGTTTGGCAGTGATGGTTAAATTGTGTGAGGTTTGGCAGTGATGGTTACAGTGTATGAGGTCTGACAGTGATGGTTACAGTGTGTGAGGTTTGGCAGTGATGGTTACAGTGTGTGAGGTTTGGCAGTGATGGTTACAGTGTGTGAGGTTTGGCAGTGATGGTTACAGTGTGTGAGGTTTAGCAGTGATGGTTACAGTGTATGAGGTTTGGCAGTGATGGTTACAGTGTATAATGTTTGGCAGTGATGGTTACAGTGTATGAGGTTTGGCAGTGATGGTTACAGTGTGTGAGGTTTAGCAGTGATGGTTACAGTGTGTGAGGTTTGGCAGTGATGGTTACAGTGTGTGAGGTTTGGCAGTGATGGTTACAGTGTGTGAGGTTTAGCAGTGATGGTTACAGTGTGTGAGGTTTGGCAGTGATGGTTACAGTGTGTGAGGTTTAGCAGTGATGGTTACAGTGTATGAGGTTTGGCAGTGATGGTTACAGTGTGTGAGGTTTAGCAGTGATGGTTACAGTGTGTGAGGTTTGGCAGTGATGGTTACAGTGTATGAGGTTTGGCAGTGATGGTTACAGTGTGTGAGGTTTAGCAGTGATGGTTACAGTGTGTGAGGTTTGGCAGTGATGGTTACAGTGTGTGAGGTTTGGCAGTGATGGTTACAGTGTGTGAGGTTTAGCAGTGATGGTTACAGTGTGTGAGGTTTGGCAGTGATGGTTACAGTGTGAGGTTTAGCAGTGATGGCTAAGCAGCGTGTGAGGCTTGGCAGTGATGGTTATGAAAGTGTGTGAGGTTTGCAGTGATGGTTACAGTGTGTGAGGTTTAGCAGTGATGGTTACAGTGTGTGAGGTTTGGCAGTGATGGTTACAGTGTGTGAGGTTTAGCAGTGATGGTTACAGTGTATGAGGTTTGGCAGTGATGGTTACAGTGTGTGAGGTTTAGCAGTGATGGTTACAGTGTGTGAGGTTTAGCAGTGATGGTTACAGTGTATAATGTTTGGCAGTGATGGTTACAGTGTGTGAGGTTTGGCATTGATGGTTACAGTGTGTGAGGTTTGGCAGTGATGGTTACAGTGTGTGAGGTTTGGCAGTGATGGTTACAGTGTATGAGGTTTGGCAGTGATGGTTACAGTGTATGAGGTTTGGCAGTGATGGTTACAGTGTGTGAGGTTTAGCAGTGATGGTTACAGTGTGTGAGGTTTGGCAGTGATGGTTACAGTGTGTGAGGTTTAGCAGTGATGGTTACAGTGTGTGAGGTTTAGCAGTGATGGTTACAGTGTGTGAGGTTTGGCAGTGATGGTTACAGTGTGTGAGGTTTGGCAGTGATGGTTACAGTGTACGAGCATTGTTTGTGCCAATTATAGTGGGAATTTTACTTTTTAAAGAGGAGCCGCCACTTCCCAAGGATATTTCATATACTATTTACCTATTTTATACTGTATCTATATTTAACAAACATGTATTAGTGAGAGGTGAAAAAATAAAAAATTCAATGAAAAAAATCCCCATCTCTATATCCTATAACTGGGTGCCTCCATCTTAGCTCCCTGTCAATCATTGTTATAAGCTCCGCCCTTTACACCTGGCAGTCAGTATAGAGAGAGCCGCCTCCATCTTAGCTCCCTGTCAATCATTGTTATAAGCTCCGCCCTTTACACCTGGCAGTCAGTATAGAGAGAGCCACCTCCATCCTAGCTCCCTGTCAATCATTGTTATAAGCTCCGCCCTTTACACCTGGCAGTCAGTATAGAGAGAGCCGCCTCCATCTTAGCTCCCTGTCAATCATTGTTATAAGCTCCGCCCTTTACACCTGGCAGTCAGTATAGAGAGCCGCCTCCATCTTAGCTCCCTGTCAGTCATTGTTATAAGCTCCGCCCTTTACACCTGGCTGTCAGTATAGAGAGAGCCACCTCCATCTTAGCTCCCTGTCAATCATTGTTATAAGCTCCGCCCTTTACACCTGGCAGTATAGAGAGAGCCACCTCCATCTTAGCTCCCTGTCAATCATTGTTATAAGCTCCGCCCTTTACACCTGGCTGTCAGTATAGAGAGAGCCGCCTCCATCTTAGCTCCCTGTCAGTCATTGTTATAAGCTCCGCCCTTTACACCTGGCAGTCAGTATAGAGAGAGCCACCTCCATCTTAGCCCCCTGTCAATCATTGTTATAAGCTCCGCCCTTTACACCTGGCAGTCAGTATAGAGAGAGCCACCTCCATCTTAGCTCCCTGTCAATCATTGTTATAAGCTCCGCCCTTTACACCTGTTAGTCAGTATAGAGAGCCGCCTCCATCTTAGCTCCCTGTCAGTCATTGTTATAAGCTCCGCCCTTTACACCTGGCAGTCAGCATAGAGAGAGCCACCTCCATCTTAGCTCCCTGTCAATCATTGTTATAAGCTCCACCCTATACACCTGGCAGTCAGTATAGAGAGAGCCACCTCCATCTTAGCTCCCTGTCAATCATTGTTATAAGCTCCGCCCTTTACACCTGGCGGTCAGTATAGAGAGCCACCTCCATCTTAGCTCCCTGTCAATCATTGTTATAAGCTCCGCCCTTTACACCTGGCAGTCAGTATAGAGAGAGAGACACCTCCATCTTAGCTCCCTGTCAATCATTGTTATAAGCTCCACCCTTTACACCTGGCAGTCAGTATAGAGAGAGCCGCCTCCATCTTAGCTCCCTGTCAATCATTGTTATAAGCTCCGCCCTTTACACCTGGCAGTCAGTATAGAGAGAGCCGCCTCCATCTTAGCTCCTGTCAATCATTGTTATAAGCTCCGCCCTTTACACCTGGCAGTCAGTATAGAGAGAGCCACCTCCATCTTGGCTCCCTGTCAATCATTGTTATAAGCTTAGAGAGCATACAGAGAGGCGTAGACATGAAACAAGGGGTAGGGAGGGGGGGGGTTATGTATAAAAACTGTCCCATTCTCTTTCTCCAGAAGGTTCTGTAGAAAATGCACCATGTTCTTATTTTATAAAAACTATTAAATCACCATTATACACTGAGCTTTTCTGCCTCTTCTGTAATACTGTTTTTCTGCCACTTTTTATTCCTTTTTCCCCCAGTGATGATTTTTACCATCACATTCACAAAATATGAAGACAAACGAGTAATATTAGGGGGAGGGGGTGGGGGACTTTTTTATTCCTCAAACATATTAAAAAAACACACTGCTTTAGAGAATGCTATCAGTTGGTCTCTCATCTCCTCATCCCTGACCTAAGCCTTTGTCTGCAGTTTCCCACCTACTGTGCTCCCTCCTCCCTTCCTTCAGGTACATAGAAATCTCATTCCTTCACTTCACTCTGTGGATTTGTCCCTTTAGATCGCAAGCTCTTGTGGGCAGGGCCCTCTTCACCTATTGTCTTGTTAGAATGACTTGTTTAGCTTGTGTTACAGAATACGATCGTGTTATCATTAAATGTTCTCGCATAGCAAGACCACTTAATGTTATCTCACATATATATTATTAAGTGTTCTTGCATAGCAAGACCACTTAATGTTATCTCACATATATATTAAGTGTTCTTGCATAGCAAGACCACTTAATGTTATCTCACATATATATTATTATTATTATTATTATAGCCAAATTTGCCACCCTAACTCCTCCCACAGTTTTTACACTACATAGACCAAAAATTTACCAAAACGTGCAGATTGTTCCCGATCGGATTGCTATTACTTTGTGGAACGCTTCGACGAATGGTTCACGGAATATCGTCGCTTTTGTGGCGAAATTTGTCCCATAGGAATGAATGGCAAAGCTAGAGTGGGAGCTGCCAAAAGCTGAAAAATCAGGACATGATTTCTAAACTGCCACCACTCCCTTTATTTTCAGGCCCACCTACACAAATCTTATATCAAAACGTTCAGCTATCCCTGCTGCCACTAAACATGTCAACGGCTAAGCCGTAGTCCTGATAGTTTTCACAATATGACCATTTGTTTGCAACCAACGCCGTCCATTGACATTCATTGAAACTTCACTCTGCAAAACTCAAATTTGAAGTGCAATTTCTAAACTGCGACTGTGCCTTTAATTTTAATACTTCAGAGACATACTATGCATCAAAATGTAGGTCTGGGTCTTGTGATTCTCACAATATAAAGCTCTTCACTGTAGGATGTATAGTTCTACAGTTGTAGACGACTGGTGGAGGCAAGAACACTTCACACAATTTCCCCAGAAATTGTAGCTTTTCTACTTTAAATTGTAATTAATTAAACAAAAAGGACTCCTCTTAAAAACTGCTTTCCTGACATGGAAAATTCGCAACTCTGACAGTTGCAGAAAAAAATACATGGAGGGAAAAAAGTGCACTTTTTATACATCAGAAGCAACAAATTTGTGAACAAAAAAAAAAAAAAAGCCAAGCTGGAACAGGAAAATACAATGACAGAAAAGGTGTAGTACAACTTTAGTGCAAATAAAGACACAAATAGGAAAAGCAGCACAAACATGCATAGAAAGTTATCATGACACAATATTTCTATTTCTGCAATGTGTGCCCTGTCTGTGCTTTGTCTGAACTGGATTATGATGCCATTTGCTAAATCTTTAAAGGGACCCTATAGGGTCAGGAATACAAACATGTTAACCTGCTCCTATAGTGTTAAAACCACTGGTCGGTACTACCCCCTTTTAAATACATTAAAATATTACATTTATTCCAATGCTGCACGGGTCCGCCACCTTGTGCAGCATTGACCCAGGAAGCACCTATAGTAGCCGTCTCAGTTACAGTCACTGGAGGTGTCCCTAGGGAGCAATGTAAACACTGCCTTTTCTCAGAAAAGGTAGTTTTTACAGCAAAAAGTCTACAGGGATAGGATATTGACAGAAGAACAACTACATTAAGCTGTATACCATCCATTAAGCTATATACCGTCCATTAAGCTATATACTGTTCATTAAGCTGTATATAGTATAGTAAGCTTTATACCGTACATTAAGCTGTATACTAAATATTAAGCTGTATAATATTCATTAAGCTGTATATAGTATAGTAAGCTTTATACCGTACATTAAGCTGTATACTATATATTAAGCTGTATAATATACATTAAGCTGTATACTATATATTAAGTTGTATAATATACATTAAACTATATACTATATATTATGCTGTATAATATTCATTAAGCTGTATAATATACATTAAGCTGTATACTATATATTAAGTTGTATAATATACATTAAACTATATATTAAGCTGTATAATATACATTAAGCTGTATACTGTATATTAAGCTGTATATTGTACATTAAGCTGTATACTATACATTAAGCTGTATAACGTACATTAAGCTGTATATTGTACATTAAGCTGTATAACGTACATTAAGCTGTATATTGTACATTTAAAACCCCTTCAGCAGCTTACCTTTATCCAGCACCGGGCTCCCTCGGCACTGGTGACCTCTCCTCCCCCGCCGACGTCAGCTCCCAAGTGGAGCGGAGAGGAGTGCATTCAAACAGTCCATAGGAAAGCATTTCTCAATGCTTTCCTATGGACGTTCTGGATGCGAATTTCGTATCCAACGTTGCAGAAGCGCCTCTAGCGACTGTCAGGAAGACAGCCACTAGAGGCTGGATTAACCCTGCAATGTAATCATAGCAGTTTCTCTGAAACTGCTATGTTTACATCTGAAGGGTTAAAGCCTGAGGGACCTGGCACCCAGACCACTTCATGAGCTGAAGTGGTCTGGGTGACTCTAGTGTCCCTTTAACTGTTACTATATTTTGGTATAGTTCTCCTCATTTCCCCTGTTCTCCTCCTCTGTATGTATGTATATATATATATATATATTTATTTATTTTTCCCTCTCTTCCCACTTTTGTTGCATTAGATGGAGTTTTCTATTTTAGCACAGACGTGTGCATGGCTAATCCTATACCAGGTTTACTCCACTACTGCACACAACCTTATTACGTTTTTGTTGTTGTTTAACCCTTACTAATCCATAATTTAGGACTTGCTATCGCTACTTCCCCTAGCCAGGCGACCTATTCTACCCAGGCTAGTTCACTTTATCTATCTCTAGTAGTGATATTTATTATCATGGTATTGGTTTTACTTCCTTAATACAGATCACTCAATTCACGTTTTTGTACACAAGCACATTTAGATTTTAGATTCTATACTGTTTAATAAAATGTATTCATTTTTCTTCTTTCTGCTTTCTATTTTTATTATATTGCTCCTTGTCTGACAGACAATTTGTACGAATTAGTTACCTATATTCAAGTACATCTCATTTATCCCAGTCCCTCTTGGTACACACCTTTCGTTAGTTTATTAAGCAGTATACTGTATATTAAGCTATATACTGTACATTAACCTGTATACTGTACATTAAGCTATATACCGTACAATAAGCTGTATACCGTACAATAAGCTGTATACTGTATATTAAGCTGTATATTGTACAATAAGCTGTATACCATACATTAAGCTGTATACCGTACATTCACATTAAAAAGCTTTTAAAACAGTTACAGTTCAGTAAGGACATGTATATATGTTTCCATATCAGTGGAGTCAATAGTGCACGTTCTGAAAACAAAACAAAACGTAAACAAAAACTGGAATTTGCGCTATATGTCTGTTTAACCGTAATTCACCGCAGTCACATTAAGTGCACCCACACTTATTATATATCATTTTTTTTCAGGAGAAACAGGGCTTTCATTCATCATTAACTGTTCATATATGGAACATAATTTATTATGAATAAAATTTAAAAAAATGTAAGAAAATAAGATTTTCTTTTTAAAATTTGTATTTCCGTCT
The DNA here is from genome assembly GCA_933207985.1 of Pelobates cultripes. Classification (NCBI taxonomy): domain Eukaryota; kingdom Metazoa; phylum Chordata; class Amphibia; order Anura; family Pelobatidae; genus Pelobates; species Pelobates cultripes. The sequence continues at coordinate 331,756,287 of OW240915.1, forward strand.
ATTTAGCTGTGAATGTCATAATACTGTTAGGTTTTACTGCAAAAAAATGCACATATTTGTAATCAGCGATGTCTCACGAGTACAACAGTACCCCCCATTAACAGGTTTTATGGTGTTTTGGAAAGTTACAGGGTCAAATATAGACTGTTCCATTTTCAAATTGAAATTTTCCAGATTAGTAATGTTACCTTTGAGACGGTATGGTAGCCCAGGAATGAGAATTACCCCCATAATGGCATACCATTTGAAAAAGTAGACAACCCAAGGTATTGAAAGTGGGGTATGTTTGGTCTTTTTTAGTAGCCACTTAGTCACAAACACTGGCCAAAGTTAGCGTTCATATTTTTTTTTGTGTGAAAAAAAGCAAAACAAAAGAATATTTGGCCAGTGTTTGTGACTAAGTGGCTACTAAGAAAGTCTGGACATACCCCACTTGCAATACCTTGGGTTGTCTACTTTTGCAAATGGTATGCCATCATGGGGGTAATTCTCATTCCTGGGCTACCATAAACTCTCAAAGGCAACATAACCAAACTGGCAAATTTCAATGTCAAAAAAATTAAATGCAAGCCTTATATGTGACTTTCCAAAACACCATAAAACCTGTACATGGGGGGTACTGTTATTCTCGGGAGACTTTACTAAACACAAATATTAGTGTTTTAAAACAGTAAAACATATTACAACAATAATATAGTCCATAAAAGTGCAGTTCGTTTGTAAAAAATGCAAAAAACGTCACTTTTACTTAAAATATCATCGTTGTAATACAATTTACCAGTTTGAAACACTAATATTTGAGTTCAGCGAAGTCTCCCGAGTAAAACAGTACCCCCTATGTACAGGTTTTTTGGTGTCTTGGAGGTTTACAGGGTCAAAAATAGTGCTTGCGAATTAAATTCTCTGCACTTTCTCCCTGTGTTGTCAGGCATGTCAATCAAATTTTAATTAATCAAATCACATAATTATGTTAAAAGATTACTTAAATATACACGTAGACTTTTAATATATATGCATTTATAGGTATTTAAATTCTACGTGTATACTAATGTAATCTTTTATGTAATTATATGTATTTATCTCTCTCTCTCTCTCTCTCTATATATATATTTGCGGTTATTTGTATTTTATATATATATATATATATATATATATAATGTCATTCTAAGTGTATTTTGTTTCCAATATATATATATAATAATAACAAAATACAGTTAGAATGAAATTACATATGAATATATAATTTATATTAAATTTTGTTTCAATATTTTATTTATTAATTGTATTTTATTTATTATTGTAATTATACGTATATATATATATATAATATGTGTATATATCTATTATATATATATAATATATACATATTATATATATGTAACGTAATTCTAAGTGTATTTTAATACTAATATATGTACTTAATATTAATATTAAAATACACTTTGTATGACGTTACATATATATAATATGTATATATATATATATATATATATATATATATATATAATTAATATATACACATATTATATGTCTATAAATATATTTATTTTATTTTCTAATATGTTTAATTCTTTTTTTTTTTTACACTTTCCACCAGCAGGGGGACTGTCTGACAATTCAGACAGTCCCCCTGCTGGCAGATCCACAGCCAGCTATAGGGGGCCATGTGATCACTCTTTGAGAGCGATCACATGGCCCCCGGAGGCCTCATTTGCCGTGGGAGGGCTACCTGGGCTGTGAGGCAGTCCTCCCGAAGTGGAGCGCCGGGTAGGTAAGTATCCCGGGCGCTCCAGGGCTCAAAGCCGTTACGGCGTTCTATGCCGCCGCAGCGGCTTTAAAGCCCACTCATTTCGGGGCGGCATAGAACGCCGTAACGGCGTGAAGGGGTTAAATAGGTCTCTATCCCTTTTTGCTAACAGGCCTCCAGTGATAGCGTATCATTTTGTACAGTTTAATGGTTCACATATTGGCTATGAATAGCTGTGCTCCCCAGATTTAGACTTATGTCTATGCAAACAGTCACTGTTTTGTCATTGTCCCCACTATGGTGGAGTTGGAGGATAGTGTGAAGGAATTACTCCATCACTATTCGGCTCTGTTTGTTTGGATTTTATGTCATGTGTCCTTAAGGGGTTAAGCAATTCTCCCATGCAAGGGAGAAACCCACAATAATTAGTACAGTAGCCAATCCTTTACTTGTTACCTCCCACACATCTCCTCCCCTTAGTATGACACATAATCCACTTATACAGTATATGGTTTTACCCAGTTTTCAGATGTACCCCAAATATATTAGATACAATGTTACATTATATATCCCCTGGTAGCCCTGATCTGGGCGAGTAACATATTCAAAAATCACCCAGATCGGACCAGGGGTTCGGGATTTAGTTGGAAATAGAAATTTGACCGACCGCACATGAGGCAGTAGCCGAAAACACTTCCATGTGTTTTGGCCTTGCGGTCGTTCTTTGTTCGGGACATAAAGAGCATGAAAAACTTTGCCATCCAGAGCTGAGGTGGGGTTCGGATGAATCCCCTTGTTCGGGTGATTCATTTAAACGAATGATGGCCTGATTCGTGGTTCCGTTCGGTAGTTCTGGAGCTCTGGAGGTCTTAGCGGTGTTCGGGTAATCGAGTGTCCGATTTGGGTTCCAGACACTCGACGACCAAACACCGCTGAGCGTTCGTATGCAAGATGGCCACCGCCACGTGTTCGGAAGCCGAACGGCGGCCACCCTGCAAGCCCACAAAGAGGGTTACTCAATTGCCAATTTGCTGGTTGTTACAATGACTCAGGGGTAGACGAGGGGCACACTTATCCCTAGGGTGGTCTGATTGTTCGGTAGTTTCATTCGTATGATGAACGGAGTGATTTTACCGAACAATCAGTCGAATGCTGCATACAATATGAATACACATAGCAGGAAATTAACGAAAGCTCATTTTAACACAATTTTAGCAGACAGCCCAATGCAATCAGCTACAAGTGACACCCTGGTGTCACCCATTCTGTAGTCAGTGGCATCCTGGTGTCACCCATTCTGCAGGCAGTGACACCCTGGTGTCACCAATTCTACAGTCAGTGACACTTTGGTCCCCCCCCCCCCATTTTGCAGTCAGTGTCAACCTGCTCACAATAAAGATGTTTTCCGGGAATAATACTGCTTGTTTATTAACGCCTATTCTCGTCCGCGCAGGAGCTGATGTCCCTGGACAGGAAGGAGAGAGCAAGGATGGCAGAGGACACTTCCAGTGCCAGCAGTGGGTCGCCCACTCCAGGTGACACCCTGCCCTGGAATCTATCCAAGAACCAGCGGGTTAAGAGGTCCTCCTCTGCATCTGGTGGTGGGACTGTGCTGGACGCGGCTGAGAGGGCAGTAATCAGGATTGCAGGTAGGACACATGGTGTATTTATAATACATTGCAGTTTATTCACTAGCCTCGTAGCCAGATCGGGGAAATGTTTCAAGATCAGCTTTTTTTTTTTTTGCTGACAATTAGCAATTCCTTCTTTTTTGTTTTACTTGTAATCTGCAATTTATCACAATTTCCAGTTAGTGTGGTGCTGATTCCTAGCGCTGCATGGTGAATGAAGCGTACCACGGGTGAGATGCATTTCTTGATTTTTGAAAGCATTGATTACACGTTGCATTACATCTTTTTATTTTATTAAGATTGATTTTATGCCAATCATGTTAATGTTGGATTCTATGAATCTCTTTAATTGGTATTGTTTTTCACTGATAAATTAATTTCTGATCTTTGCTAGAAAAGTTCAATTTTGATCTTACAAAATAACAGGGTAAATGAATTGGCTGCTATATTGGTGTACTGAAAGGTGTGGCGAACAGAACCTTGCCAGCCTCCTGCCTCCGGACTATGGGCCCTGCAATATAACTTGCCCAATGTACTCTAAAATGCTCTGTTCCAGTGATTTGTGTACTTTTGGACTCCAGAAAGAGAGACCGACCGCAAGCCCCTATTCCCTGGAACTGTTTTGGGCATAGGACCATGTGCATGGTCGGTCAAAATTATGACTTCCATGGAAATCCCGAACCCCTGAATGATCTGGGTGAGTTTTGGATGTGTTGGTCCCCCCAGATCGGGGCTATCAGGGGATATGACTTTTGTGGGGTTCCCATGTGTTTTGGTGGTACGTTCGGGGTTATTGTAAAATATAAGTTTTCTGTGCCTGGAGATAATGGCGTTTAGTACAGTTCCTGACTCAGTAATCTCTCAGGTACAGGGGAGGGATTATTCTGTGTTGTGTGGGAGTGTCCTGGACCTGAAAGCCTATGTAATTAGAATGTGTTATGGAAACCCCCTGGCATGGGGACTTGCATATAAATCCAGTTGTGGCTGCCAATAAAGGAGTTCCTCTTCACCCTCAACATAGAGCCTCGTCTCATGCGTGGAGGGAACAGCTATATTCACTCTGGGGATTGCTATACTCATTATACTCCCTTAGATTATAATCATTAGCTCTTGTAAGACCTATCCTGCTTTACTCTCTGGATTGGGAGAGGTCTGGATCCTGGTCTTGGGTCCAGGGTGGGTGGAGGACAGCGAAACCCCAACCAAGCTGTAACGCTGGCTGTGGTGTTTACGGTGGTTATGATGTCTGGTGGAGTGCTTGGAGTATTCGGTGAGCACTAGGAAACATCGATTGGCCAAGGCACCCAGTCAGGGTTCCAGGCGCTTCGCCACAAAAGGTACTATTGATAACTTGGGAATGCATTCCTACTCTGTATTGTATAGGGGTTTAGAATAAGCTTCTATCCTGCACGTGGTGTCAATCCGTGATGTACATGCTAGGATTTTGTGGTCTGAAGATCTCCCTATAAGATTCTGGAAAGTACAGCAAAGTATTTTTTTAGGGTGAAAGGATGCCCTGTTTCAGGAGACAAACCTACTGTTTGCATACATCATGCATGTCTTGTTAGAATGAAATGTTTGTCTTGTTCAGCTATGGTACAGCACTGCGGAATATGTTGGCGCTATTTACAATGATTGGAATTGCGTTATTTACTTGAAGGACCACATGTCTGAACAATAACAGACTTAATGTATCTGTATGTATTGGTAGAGGTTAACCTGAGCTCAGACAACAATCAGATTAAACAAACATGGCTTTTCACTTAAATCTGATTACATTTTAACATTTTTGGGGTTTGACCAAATTACTAGAGTAAATTTTGGTGTAAAATCGTGAGATTCGTTCCCATACTCCAATCAGAATTTAGAAAAAAAGTGTGTCTAAAAAATTTGTTTTTAACCCCTTAAGGACTGGACTGTTTTTGCGATGTTGTACATTTGCGACCAGGCATATTTTTACACTTTTGTGGTGTTTGTGTTTGGCTGGAATTTTCCGCTCTCTCATTTACTGTTCCCATACAAATTATATATTGTTTTTCAGGACAAAAGGGGCTTTCTTTACATACCATTATTTATATAATCTCATGTATTTTAATTTAAAAAAAATAAAAAAATATAATGAAAAATTGAAAAAAATACATGTTTTTTGACTTTTACTTGAAAAATCTTTTACTCATCTACAAAAGCGAATTAAAAAAACTTCTAAATAGATTCAAAATTTTGTCCTGAGTTTAAAAATACCCCGTGTTTACATGCTTTTTTGCTTTTTTTTGCATGTTATAGGGCTATAGGTACAAGTAGAATATTGCGGTTTCAAAACATAAATTTTGTAAATTTATCAATAGTGACATTGTAACACTATTATCTGTCATAAATCTCTGAATAACACCCCACATGTACATATTTTTTTTAAAGTAGACAACCCAGGGTATTCAATATGGGGTATGTCCAGTCTTTTTTAGTAGCCACTTAGTCGAAAACACTGGCCAAAGTAAGCATTCATATTTGTTTGTGTGTGAAAAAAGTAAAAAAACTAAATTGAACGCTAATTTTGGCCAGTGTTTGTGACCAAGTGGTTACTAAAAAAGACTGGACATACCCCATTTGCAATACCTTGGGTTGTCTTCTTTTGCAAATGGTATGCCATCATGGGGGTAATTCTCATTCCTGGGCTACCATACGCTCTCAAAGGCAACGTAACCAACCTGGCCATTTTCAATGTAAAATATTTGACCCATATATTTGACCTTGTAACTTTCAAAAATGCTATAAAACCTGTACATGGGGGGTACTGTTTTACTCGGGAGACATCGCTGAACACAAATATTAGTGTTTAAAAACTGGAAAACCTATCACAACAATTATATCATCAGTAAAAGTGCTGTTTGTGTGTGAAAAATGCAAAAAAAGTCACTTTCACTGACAATATCATCGCTGTGATATGTTTTACAGTTTTGAATCACTAATATTTGTGTTCAGCGAAGTCTCCCGAGTAAAACAGTACCCCCATGTACAGGTTTTAGGGTGTCGTAGAACGTTACAGGGTAAAATACAGTGCTAACAAATTCAATTCTCTGGAATTTCGGCCTGGGTTGGCAGGCAGGTCCCTCAAATTGCAATCAATAAAATTACTGAATTATGTAAAAATATTACATAAATACGCACGTAGAATTTAAATATATATGCATATTTATATATTTGAAGTCTACGTGTATATTTATATAATTATTTATGTAATTTTGTATATGGACATATGTATATTTCTTATTATTTTTATTTATTTTTATATACATAGATATATATACAAATTCATTCTAAGTGTATTTTGATATAAATATATATATATTAATTTTAAAATACAGTTAGAATAAAATTTCATATAGATATAATTTTTTTTAATTTTTTTATTATTATTTTAAATTTTTTTTATTTAATTTAAATTACTTATTTATATTTTATAATAATATATATATACAATATATATAGTTATTATATATATTATATATATATACGTGCGTAATTTAATTATAAGTGTATTTTTATATTAATATAAGTACATATTAATATAAAAATACACTTAGTATGACATTATATAAATATATATATGATAGATAGACATATTATATAGATATAAATATAGGCAAAAATGCCGATGACGGTCCTGAACCGTCCTCGGTCGCTAAGGGGTTAAAAAAACCCAAAAAATAAATAAATCCATTTATAGTGTATCAATATAAATTTCCATTCATTCACACTGCGTGCATTCCCATTCGTTCACACTGCTTGCATTACCATTCGTTCACACTGCTTGCATTCCCATTCGTTCACACCGCGTGCATTCCCATTCGTTCACACCGCGTGCATTCCCATTTGTTCACACTGCGTGCATTCCCATTTGTTCACACTGCGTGCATTCCCATTCGTTTACACCGCGTGCATTCCCATTCGTTCACACTGCGCACATTCCCATTCGTTCACACCGCGCACATTCCCATTCGTTCACACTGCGTGCACTGGCATAACCTCCCTCCCATCCTTCCATCATGCATAAAGTGAGTGAGGGATTAAAACAGGTGGAGGATATCCCTGGAATCTTTTAGCCAGGGTCAGTCATTAGTAAAAGCTAGGGTCACCTGGCACATACAGGGAGTGCAGAATTATTAGGCAAGTTGTATTTTTGAGGATTAATTTTATTATTGAACAACAACCATGTTCTCAATGAACTCAAAAAACTCATTAACATCAAAGCTGAATATTTTTGGAAGTAGTTTTTAGTTTGTTTTTAGTTTTAGCTATGTTAGGGGGATATCTGTGTGTGCAGGTGACTATTACTGTGCATAATTATTAGGCAACTTAACAAAAAACAAATATACACCCATTTCAATTATTTATTATTACCAGTGAAACCAATATAACATCTCAACATTCACAAATATACATTTCTGACATTCAAAAACAAAACAAAAACAAATCAGTGACCAATATAGCCACCCTTCTTTGCAAGGACACTCAAAAGCCTGCCATCCATGGATTCTGTCAGTGTTTTGATCTGTTCACCATCAACATTGCGTGCTGCAGCAACCACAGCCTCCCAGACACTGTTCAGAGAGGTGTACTGTTTTCCCTCCTTGTAAATCTCACATTTGATGATGGACCACAGGTTCTCAATGGGGTTCAGATCAGGTGAACAAGGAGGCCATGTCATTAGATTTACTTCTTTTATACCCTTTCTTGCCAGCCACGCTGTGGAGTACTTGGACGCGTGTGATGGAGCATTGTCCTGCATGAAAATCATGTTTTTCTTGAAGGATGCAGACTTCTTCCTGTACCACTGCTTGAAGAAGGTGTCTTCCAGGAACTGGCAGTAGGACTGGGAGTTGAGCTTGACTCCATCCTCAACCCGAAAAGGCCCCACAAGCTCATCTTTGATGATACCAGCCCAAACCAGTACTCCACCTCCACCTTGCTGGCGTCTGAGTGGGACTGGAGCTCTCTGCCCTTTACCAATCCAGCCACGGGCCCATCCATCTGGCCCATCAAGACTCACTCTCATTTCATCAGTCCATAAAACCTTAGAAAAATCAGTCTTGAGATATTTCTTGGCCCAGTCTTGGCGTTTCAGCTTGTGTGTCTTGTTCAGTGGTGGTCGTCTTTCAGCCTTTCTTACCTTGGCCATGTCTCTGAGTATTGCACACCTTGTGCTTTTGGGCACTCCAGTGATGTTGCAGCTCTGAAATATGGCCAAACTGGTGGCAAGTGGCATCGTGGCAGCTGCACGCTTGACTTTTCTCAGTTCATGGGCAGTTATTTTGCGCCTTGGTTTTTCCACACGCTTCTTGCGACCCTGTTGACTATTTTGAATGAAACGCTTGATTGTTCGATGATCACGCTTCAGAAGCTTTGCAATTTTAAGAGTGCTGCATCCCTCTGCAAGATATCTCACTATTTTTGACTTTTCTGAGCCTGTCAAGTCCTTCTTTTGACCCATTTTGCCAAAGGAAAGGAAGTTGCCTAATAATTATGCACACCTGATATAGGGTGTTGATGTCATTAGACCACACCCCTTCTCATTACAGAGATGCACATCACCTAATATGCTTAATTGGTAGTAGGCTTTCGAGCCTATACAGCTTGGAGTAAGACAACATGCATAAAGAGGATGATGTGGTCAAAATACTCATTTGCCTAATAATTCTGCACTCCCTGTATAGTCTGTTTCCCCTAAATGCCTCTATGCTCTAGATAAAGGGCATTGGAGAATCTTTCCCTGTAATAATTCACTTTATTTTAACTTAACAAATCAAAGATGGTTAGACAATCATCTCTGAGCATCCAAAAAACTATTCAAATTTTAAAATCTTCTTAAATACATTCCACCAAAACATGCAATGTGTGAAATCTAGACTGTAGAGTGATGCAATGGCCCCCATCGACCTTTTTCAGGAAAGGATGGGATTCAAATGCACAAAGAGTGAGCACTTCCCAGATGGGTTTATTAGTTCAGTGTGGCCGATATTTCCCATTCACCGTTTGTGAGCTCCCTGTGTGCTAAATAATCTCCCATCTCACTGGAAACATATTGTGATTAAAGAAAAGTAGTCCAATTTCTATTTAACCCTTAACGAAGGAACGGGACATGACGGAGGTCCTCACTGGTTATTTGGAGTCCTGGAGACCCCAGCACAGGAAATTAGACTTCCTGTCCCCTTCTGACTATTATAGGATACTCAGGCCCTCTATTTATTCTCACTGGCAGGCACTGCAGCAACTTGCCATATTTGTCCAAATAGGATTTCAGTTAAAGGAACACTCCCTGCCCCATAGCTTAATTGAAGATCTTTGGCACCAACTTACCTTTAGGAGTTAAATCTCTGAAGTTCTAAGCCAGGGTTCTCCAAACTCTTGCACTCCAGATGTTGCTAGACTTTAACTCACATCGTTTTTTTAATGAAAAAGATCATCGGAGTTTGAGAATCGAGTTCCCCATTAACAAAACGCACATATTTTTGAGGAGCTACTGAGTTGGCACTCTCAGCCATTAAGCCCATGGCTTAGACTCTCAGCAGCAGAAGGACAGAGGGTAGAGCGGTCTGGCGCTGGATACTGAACTTTTGGGGCTAAATGATTTGTGAACCCCTAAAATGTAAGTTTGTGCCAGGGACCTCCTGGCACCTTTAAGAATTTAAGTTGTCATGGTGCCTGTAAATGTTCCTGAAATCTACAATCTTCCATATTAACAAATTCAGAAATCCAATTTTCTGCACATGTGCTATTCATAAATAATAGAAATCTTCTTTATTACAATCTCTGCTTTTTTTCTTATCAGACACTGAATTGTTGCAAATCAAATTGTAAAAACCAGAACAATGGCTGGATTTTGCTCACAGAATGCATTTATTAAACTGTTGCATTAGATTTTTTCACCCAGTTTGGCAGTTGTTTCAAAATTTTGCAATTTTTAGGGAATTCCATAGCTCTAAACCACTGAGCAGATATTAAGTGACAAAGTACCTTATTGCAAAGGCAGCAGCTACATACAGCAACTGGAGCTATTAGTAAAATGACTAAAGCAGGGTTATACGCAAATATATAATATATATATTCAATAATATTAATTGGAGCTCTAAATACACCTGGAGGCTTAATACCGCCTATAGCAGCCTGTCTGGGGGTTTATACCGCCTATAGCAACCTGTTTGGGGGTTTATACCGCCTATAGCAACCTGTCTGGGGGTTTATACCCCTTATAGCAACCTGTTGGGGGGTTTATACCGCCAATAGCAGCCTGTCTGGGGGTTTATACCGCCTATAGCAACCTGTCTGGGGGTTTATACCGCCAATAGCAGCCTGTCTGGGGGTTTATACCGCCAATAGCAGCCTGTCTGGGGGTTTATACCGCCAATAGCAGCCTGTCTGGGGGTTTATACCGCCAATAGCAGCCTGTCTGGGGGTTTATACCGCCAATAGCAGCCTGTCTGGGGGTTTATACCGCCAATAGCAACCTGTCTGGGGGTTTATACCGCCAATAGCAACCTGTCTGGGGGTTTATACCGCCAATAGCAGCCTGTCTGGGGGTTTATACCGTCTATAGCAGCCTGTCTGGGGGTTTATACCGCCTATAGCAACCTGTCTGGGGGTTTATACCGCCTATAGCAGCCTGTCTGGGGGTTTATACCGCCTATAGCAGCCTGTCTGGGGGTTTATACCGGCTATAAAGGCTTGCTGAAGTTTTAAATGGCATATAATTTCCTGTTTGGTGGGTGTATACAGCCTATAAAGGCTTGTTGAATGTTTATACGCCCTATAATTACCTGCTTGTGGGGTTATACTGCCTAAAAAAGGCTGTTTAAACAGCCTGTAAGGGCCTGTCTGGGAGGTTGCTAGCTGTGGAGCTTGTGGTCTGGGTATGGCTCAGGAATCAGCTGTGCGTTGTGACCATATGCCAGGAAGTCTCTGGGCTGATATGATACTAACGTACTTTGCTGAGGTCACTGGGTGTAATCAAGCTGAGGCTTGTACTTAAAGAGACAGTATCCCAGAAATACCTTGGAAATTATTTTACGCATGATATTTAGCCACTGACTCCATAGTATTTGTGTCTTCCAGCACTGATTTAGCAGGTTTTATTCATTAACAAATTATTCTGTGTATCTGTAAATCAAGGAATGAAAGAAGAACCCCAATAGTTACTGCATTCACACAGCTTTATCCTATAACATGCACAGCATTCACACTGCATCACTGCTTTATCCTGTAACATGCACAGTATTCACACTGCACCACTGCTTTATCCTGTAACATGCACATCATTCACACTGCACCGCTACTTTACCCTGTAACATGCACAGCATTCACACTGCACCACTACTTTATCCTGTAACATGCACAGCATTCACACTGCACCGCTGCTTTACCCTGTAACATGCACAGCATTCACACTGCACCACTACTTTATCCTGTAACATGCACAGCATTCACACTGCACCGCTGCTTTACCCTGTAACATGCACAGCATTCACACTGCACCACTACTTTATCCTGTAACATGCACAGCATTCACACTGCACCGCTGCTTTATCCTGTAATATACACAGCATTCACACTGCACCGCTGCTTTATCCTGTAACATGCACAGCATTCACACTGCACCGCTGCTTTATCATGTAATATGCACAGCATTCACACTGCACCGCTGCTTTATCCTGTAACATGCACAGCATTCACACTGCACCGCTGCTTTATCCTGTAACATGCACAGCATTCACACAGCTTACCCCTGTAACATGCACAGCATTCACACTGCACCACTGCTTTATCCTGTAACCATTGTACAGCGCTACGGAATTCGTTGGCGCTATATAAATAATAAAATAATAATAATAATAACGTGCACAGCATTCACACTGCACTTCTGCTTTATCATGCACAGCATTCACACTGCACCGCTGCTTTATCCTGTAACATGCACAGCATTCACACTGCACCGCTGCTTTATCCTGTAACATGCACAGCATTCACACTGCACCGCTGCTTTATCCTGTAACATGCACAGTATTCACACTGCACCGCTGCTTTATCCTGTAACATGCACAGCATTCACACTGCACCACTACTTTATCCTGTAACATGCACCGCATTCACACTGCACCGCTGCTTTACCCTGTAACATGCACAGCATTCACACAGCTTTACCCTGTAACATGCACAGCATTCACACTGCACCGCTGCTTTATCCTGTAACATGCACAGCATTCACACTGCACCGCAGCTTTATCCTGTAACATGCACAGCATTCACACTGCACTACTGCTTTATTCTATAACATGCACAGCATTCACACTTCATCACTGCTATCCAGTAACATGCACAGCATTCACACTGCACCACAGCTTTACCCTGTAACATGCACCGCATTTACACTGCACCACTGCTTTATCCTGTAACATGCACAGCATTCACACTGCACCACTGCTTTATCCTGTAACATGCACAGCATTCACACTGCACCACCGCTTTATCTTGTAACATGCACAGCATTCACACTGCACCGCTGCTTCACCCATAAGATGCACTGCATTCACACTGCACCTCCACAGTACCGTGTAACATGCATTACACATGCACTGTATTTATACTGTACCACTACATTACCAGGTCCAGTTTCAGCATCCAGTCTCCCAGTGCGATTGCCACATACTGTAAGATGCACTGCATTCACACTGCAGTTGCCGTATACTGTATGATGCACTGCATTCACACTGCAATTGCTGTATACTGTAACAAAGTCTGCATTTACACTGCAATTGCCGTATACTGTAAGATGCACTGCATTCACACTGCAATTGCTGTATACTGTAACAAAGTCTACATTCACCCTGTATACTGTAACATGCACTGCATTCACACTGGGGCATCGTACCCTTTGATTTTCTGTACTGCACTGACAATGCTTTGTTGGTGGGTGTAAAAATACAATCTAGCTAATTAAGAGACATACATGTATTAGACTTGTGCACAAATCCTCCGCAGGCATGACCAACAAATCTAATTCCTGTTAATCTACATACGAACAAATTGTTCCCTCTGAGATTTACCTATGGAGTCTTACTGCGCAAGTGTTTTTTAGCTTGCCCGAATTAATCAAATTCCGCTTAACCTTCGCCCGAATGAATTAAATTCCGCTTAACCTTCTTGCGAATGAATCAAATTCCGCTTAACCTTCGCTCAAATTAATCAAATTCCGCTTAACCTTCGCGCAAGTTAACCGTCTGACTCCACAGGTAAATCCTGGTAGGGTTGGTTTGTGCAGGTGTAGATTAAAAAGAATTTGACTCGCTCATGTACTGAGGGTAATGTGTGTAAGGCTCTCACGTGGTAACCTCAGCTTGGTGGTATATGGAATTCATATGCTGCAAGAAGGAACCCAATTCTTTAGTCAGAACAATCTCATAAGACCTGCCCTGATTAGTACAACAATTTCCCTCCTACAGCATTTGATTTTTTACATACTACAGAGCAACAATCAGCACCTATTGTATAAAAATATTTGGTTACCTTGTGAAGCACAAACACTGACAGCCTGTACTGAACTTCACTTTGTGCATTAAATGTGAATGTACTGTTCCTTGCACCCACTAGGTGTCAGTATTACACATCCAACATCTGTTCAGCACTGAGAAATTTAATTATTGTATACACATGGATGCACAGTTGTGAAGAGGTTACTTGACTGATATACAGACAGATAGAGGCTCTGACTGTACATGCTATTAACCCCTATCTGCTCAGAATGTTCCTTTAATAAACAGATTCCCATAGAGTTGTCTATTTATACAATGTTCTTATATCCTGTGTGAGTCACCTTTTTAATAGAGTAAACAATTTCATGTTTTTGTGGCTATTTCTAGTTCACATATTGAAAGAGATAAGATTATATTTTGCTCCTATGAATTAATATCCCTTTTTTAATGTATGTCTGACATTGCACCTTAGTAACATAGAAACATAGAATGTGACGGCAGATAAGAACCATTCGGCCCATCTAGTCTGCCCAATTTTCTAAATACTTTCATTAGTCCCTGGCCTTATCTTATAGTTAGGATAGCCTTATGCCTATCCACGCATGCTTAAACTCCTTTACTGTGTTAACCTCTACCACTTCAGCTGGAAGGCTATTCCATGCATCCACTACCCTCTCAGTAAAGTAATACTTCCTTATATTATTTTTAAACCTTTGTCCCTCTAATTTAAGACTATGTCCTCTTGCTGTGGTAGTTTTTCTTCTTTTAAATATAGTCTCCTCCTTTACTGAGTTGATTCCCTTTATGTATTTAAATGTTTCTATCATATCCCCCCTGTCTCGTCTTTCCTCCAAGCTATACATGTTAAGATCCTTTAAAGGACCACTATAGTGCCAGGAAAACATACTTGTTTTCCTGGCACTATAGTGCCCTGAGAGTGCCCCCAACCTCAGGGTCCCCCTCCCGCCGGGCTCTGGAGAGAGGAAGGGGTTAAACTTACCTTTTTCTCCAGCGCTGGGCGGGGAGCTCTCCGCCTCCTCTTCTCCTGAATGCGCATGCGCGGCAGGAGCTGCGCGCGCATTCAGCCAGTTCCATAGGAAAGCATTCATAATGCTTGCGTTTTTGGATGCTTGCGTTTTTTCACTGTGATTTTCACAGTGAGAAGCACGCAAGCGCCTCTAGCGGCTGTCAATGAGACAGCCACTAGAGGCTTTAGAGGCTGGATTAACCTATTTATAAACATAGCAGTTTCTCTGAAACTGCTATGTTTATTTAAAAAAGGGTTAACCCTACCTGGACCAGGCACCCAGACCACTTCATTAAAGGACCACTCTAGGCAGCCAGACCACTTCAGCTTAATTAAGTGGTCTGGGTGCCAGGTCCAGCTAGGTTTAACCCAGAATGGGTTAAGCCTTCCCCCAAATCCTCTAGTGGCTGTCTCATTGACAGCCGCTAGAGGCGCTTGCGTGATTCTCACTGTGAAAATCACAGTGAGAGCACGCAAGCGTCCATAGGAAAGCATTGATAATGCTTTCCTATGCGACCGGCTGAATGCGCGCGCAGCTTCTTCCGCACCTGCGCATTCAGCTGACTGGGAGGAACGGAGGAGGATCG
>OW240915.1:331771898-331789116 GCA_933207985.1 Pelobates cultripes
TTAAAACTTCTCTGAACCCTCTCAAAGGTATCTATCCTTCTGGAGATACGGTCTCCAGTACTGCGTACAATACTCCAAGTGAGGTCTCACCAGTGTTCTGTACAATGGCATGAGCACTTCCCTCTTTCTACTGCTAATACCTCTGCCTATACAACCAAGCATTCTGCTAGCATTTCCTGCTGCTCTATTACATTGTCTGCCTACCTCATAGGCATGCGCAGCCTATTGCATTAGGGTGTGCACCCTAAAGCATAAACAGACGCCGCGTGTATATTTATGTGTGTGTGTGTGTGTGTGTGTGTGTGTATGTATGTGTGTGTGTATATATATATATATATATATATATATATATATATATATATATATATATATATATATATATATACACACACACACACACACGTGTGCTGCGTGAGAGTGGTTTGAGGGTGCTGTGTGTAAGGGTGCTGTGTGTGAGGGTCCTGTTAGTGTGCTGTGTGTATTTGTGAGGGTGCTGTGTGTGTATTTGTGAGGGTGCTGTATGTGCGAGGGTGCTGTATGTGTGCGAGGGTGCTGTGTGTGCTGTATGTGTGCGCTGTATGTGTGTGGGTGCTGTATGTGTGTGGGTGCTGTATGTGTGTGGGTGCTGTATGTGTGTGCTGTGTTTGTGGGGGTGCTGTATGTGTGTGGGTGATTGTTGGGGGTTGAGGTGGGGGTACATTACTTAATATCCCCCCCTCCCTTCTACCTTATGTAGGGAGGGAGGATTTTTGTTCTTGCTGCTTTCCCTGGTGGTTCAGTGGAGAGTGAACTCTAGCCCCTGTGGGGTCACAACTCTGACCATTTTTCTAGTTTACCTAAATCATTTGCCATTTGGCGTATCCCTCCTGGAACATCAATCCTGTTACATATCTTAGTATCATCAGCAAAAAGACATACCTTACCATCAAGACCTTCTGCAATATCACTAATAAAAATATTAAATTTTTTAAAGAGAATGGGTCCAAGTACAGATCCCTGAGGTACCCCACTGGTGACAAGCCCAAGCTTCAAATATACTCCATTGACTACAACCCTCTGTTGCCTGTCACTCTGCCACTGCCTTACCTATTCAACAATATTGGAATCCAAACTTAAAGATTGCAGTTTATTGATAAGCCTTCTATGTGCTGCCTTACATTGCTCTTTAATACTCTTAGTAACTGCTGCCTGACATTGCACCCTACATTGTAAACTGCTGCCTGACATTGCACCCTAGTAACTGCTGCCTGACATTGCACCCTAGTAACTGCTGCCTGACATTGCACCCTAGTAACTGCTGTCTGACAGTGCACCCTAGTAACTGCTGCTGCCTGACATTGCACCCTAGTAACTGCTGCTGCCTGACATTGCACCCTAGTAACTGCTGCTGCCTGACATTGCACCCTAGTAACTGCTGCTGCCTGACATTGCACCCTAGTAACCGCTGCTGCCTGACATTGCACCCCTAGCAACTGCCGCCTGACATTGCACCCTAGTAACTGCTGCTGACCATTGCACCCTAGTAACTGCCGCCTGACATTGCACCCTAGTAACTGCTGCCTTGACATTGCACCTCTAGTAACTGCTGCCTGACATTGCACCCTAGTAACTGCTGCCTGACATTGCTCCTTAGTAACTGCTGTTGCCTGACATTGCACCCTAGAAACTGCTGCCTGACATTGAACCCTAGTAACTGCTGCCTGACATTGCACCCTAGTAACTGCTGCCTGACATTGCACCCTAGTAACTGCTGCCTGACATTGCTCCTTAGTAACTGCTGCATGACATTGCACCCTAGTAACTGCTGCATGACATTGCACCCTAGTAACTGCTGCATGACATTGCACCCTAGTAACTGCTGCTGCCTGACAATGCTCCTTAGTAACTGCTGCTTGAAATTGCACCTTAGTAACTGCTGCTTGACATTGCACCTTAGTAATTGCTGCCTGACATTGCACCCTAGTAACTGCTGCCTGACATTGCTCCTTAGTAACTGTAACGGACCGTTTTGCCCACAAGAGGTTAAAAACCGTTTCGGCGATATTCCCCTTTTTCAGCTGCACAGACAGCTACTGCAAGCACCAATCTCCTGAACTGCAAACCCACAAATTCACCAACTCCCGAACTGCATACCAAGGGAATACTCAAAACTCCTGAACTGGAGACACACGAATAGCTGCTAGCAGACGAACAGGAAAAGCCCCCAAGCGGCTTACACTCCTGGCAATCAGTCTCTAACAGCATACAGTAAATCCTCCCCCAATAATGAGACGACACTTCACTTTGAGGGGTAAGCAGGAACTCTCTGTAATGGCCACACACTGGCTTTTATGCAAGTCCCCATGCAAGGGGACATCCCACAGGGTGGGACACAGTACAACCAATCATTACAGGGGAACCATAAAACACACCCACATTTACATCACAATCCCTCCTCTCTGTCCAGGAGATAAGTGTGAAGTAATCCAATTATCTCCCAGGACAGAGGCAAGACTCCATTAACCACATGGCAGTAACAATACAATAAAAGACATAAAATTACATAAAGTTACATTTATTCCATAAAACATAGACATTCTACATATCCCCAGATAGCTTAGATCTGAGTGCACATTACTACCGAATGGCGCTCAGATCACATAGATACAGTTCAATCGCCATGGAGCCAAAGTCTTTCAGTATACGGCTGGGCTCCATGGCATAGCTATCTGGGGTAGCATGGCTTTAACAGTCTACAGAAAGGCATGAATATGCTTTGCAGGGAAAATAAAAGGTTTTAACTGCCGGGCCATAGTCTAAAGGGAGCAGGCGAGCAACCAGGCTCCTCCAGTGGACAGTGGCGAGGCTGGTTTCGCCACAGTAACTGCTGCCTGACATTGCACCTTAGTAACTGCTGCCTGACATTGCTCCTTAGTAACTGCTGTCTGACATTGCTCCTTAGTAACTGCTGCCTGACATTTCTCCTTGGTAACTGCTGCCAGACATGGCACCCTAGTAACTCCTGCCTGACATTGCTCCTTAGTAACTGCTCCTGCCTGACATTGCTCCTTAGTAACTGCTGCATGACATTGCTCCTTAGTAACTGCTGCCTGACATTGCTCCTTAGTAACTTCTGCCTGACATTGCACCTTAGTAACTGCTGTCTGACATTGCCTCTTAGTAACTGCTGTCTGACATTGCACCTTAGTAACTGCTGCCTGACATTGCTCCTTAGTAACTGCTGTCTGACATTGCTCCTTAGTAACTGCTGTCTGACATTGCTCCTTAGTAACTGCTGCCTGACATTTCTCCTTGGTAACTGCTGCCTGACATTGCACCCTAGTAACTCCTGCCTGACATTGCTCCTTAGTAACTGCTGCCTGACATTGCACCTTAGTAACTGCTGCCTGACATTGCTCCTTAGTAACTGCTGCCTGACATTGCACCTTAGTAACTGCTGCCTGACATTGCTCCTTAGTAACTGCTGCCTGACATTGCTCCTTAGTAACTGCTGCTGCCTGACAATGCTCCTTAGTAACTGCTGCTGCCTGACATTGCACCTTAGTAACTGCTGTCTGACATTGCACCTTAGTAACTGCTGTCTGACATTGCACCCTAGTAACTGCTGCCTGACATTGCTCCTTAGTAACTGCTGTCTGACATTGCACCCTAGTAACTGCTGTCTGACATTGCACCCTAGTAACTGCTGCCTGACATTGCTTCTTAGTAACAGCTGTCTGACATTGCTCCTTAGTAACTGCTGCCTGACATTTCTCCTTAGTAACTGCTGCCCGACATTGCACCCTAGTAACTCCTGCCTGACATTGCACCTTAGTAACTGCTGCCTGACATTGCTCCTTAGTAACTGCTGCTGCCTGACATTGCTTCTTAGTAACTGCTGCCTGGCATTGCTCCCTAGTAACTGCTGTCTGACATTGCACCTTAATAACTGCTGCTTGACATTGCACCCTATTAACTGCTGCCTGACATTGCACCTTAGTAACTGCTGTCTGACATTGCACCTTAGTAACTGCTGCCTGACATTGCACCTTAGTAACTGCTGCCTGACATTGCACCTTAGTAACTGCTGCCTGACATTGCACCTTAGTAACTGCTGCCTGACAATGCTCCTTAGTAACTGCTGCTGCCTGACATTGCACCTTAGTAACTGCTGCTGCCTGACATTGCACCTTAGTAACTGCTGCCTGACATTGCACCTTAGTAACTGCTGCCTGGCATTGCACCTTAGTAACTGCTGCCTGGCATTGCACCTTAGTAACTGCTGCCTGGCATTGCACCTTAGTAACTGCTGCTGCCTGACAATGCTCCTTAGTAACTGCTGCTGCCTGACATTGCACCTTAGTAACTGCTGTCTGACATTGCACCCTAGTAACTGCTGCCTGACATTGCTCCTTAGTAACTGCTGTCTGACATTGCACCCTAGTAACTGCTGTCTGACATTGCTTCTTAGTAACAGCTGTCTGACATTGCTCCTTAGTAACTGCTGCCTGACATTTCTCCTTAGTAACAACTGCCCGACATTGCACCCTAGTAACTCCTGCCTGACATTGCACCTTAGTAACTGCTGCCTGACATTGCTCCTTAGTAACTGCTGCTGCCTGACATTGCTTCTTAGTAACTGCTGCCTGACATTGCTCCCTAGTAACTGCTGTCTGACATTGCACCTTAGTAACTGCTGCCTGACATTGCACCTTAGTAACTGCTGCCTGACATTGCACCTTAGTAACTTCTGCCTGACATTGCACCTTAGTAACTGCTGCCTGACATTGCACCTTAGTAACTGCTGCCTGACATTGCTCCTTAGTAACCGCTGCCTGACATTTCTCCTTGGTAACTGCTGCCTGACATTGCACCCTAGTAACTCCTGCCTGACATTGCACCTTAGTAACTGCTGCCTGACATTGCACTTTAGTAACTGCTGCCTGACATTGCTCCTTAGTAACTTCTGCCTGACATTGCACCTTAGTAACTGCTGTCTGACATTGCTCGTTAGTAACTGCTGCCTGACATTTCTCCTTGGTAACTGCTGCCTGACATTTCTCCTTAGTAACTGCTGCCTGACATTGCACCTTAGTAACTGCTGCCTGACATTTCACCTTAGTAACTGCTGCCTGACATTGCTCGTTAGTAACTGCTGCCTGACATTTCTCCTTGGTAACTGCTGCCTGACATTGCACCCTAGTAACTTCTGCCTGACATTGCACCTTAGTAACTGCTGCCTGACATTGCTCCTTAGTAACTTCTGCCTGACATTTCACCTTAGTAACTGCTGCCTGACATTGCTCCTTAGTAACTGCTGCCTGACATTGCACCTTAGTAACTGCTGCCTGACATTGCACCTTAGTAACTGCTGCCTGACATTGCACCTTAGTAACTGCTGCCTGACATTGCACCTTAGTAACTGCTGCCTGACATTGCACTTTCTGCTTAGTTTGTGGTCTTGAACAATTTCCAAGTCTTTCTCATTTACTGTTATATCTAACTAATTAAATCTCTTGTGTCACTTGGCCGCTCAGTTCCTTAATCTCTGTAAATCCCTCTGCAGTGAAGTAATATCCTGCCCTTACTGTATTACCTTAACTCGTTTTGGGTTATCTGCAAACTGTGACACATGAGTTTCAGTGCCCGTGGCAAGATCATTCATAAACAGATATAGTGGCTGAGTCTGGCCATGAATGAGTTCTGTTTATGAATTGTTAGATTTATTGAACATAAAACATTATTGGCAAAACTGGAAAGTTACAAATAACTCTGCTGGTGCATTCTTAGACATAAAATCTATCATTGTACAAAGGGCACAGACCATCCCAGCATCAAATCTACATATATGGTTACAAATTGGAAGTTTTTAGTTAAACATGTCTATTCTTGGGAAGAAAAGGTTAAAAGCAGCAAAAGCCTTAAAAAAAAACCAAACAGTTGGCATTTGGTCTGAACACATAGCTACTGCAACATCTCCTGGCAAAACAGGTGTGTTTCAGAGAAAAGACAGCTTTCACGTATTTCCAGCATTTATCCCCCTCTCAATGACATCTGTCAGGAATACAGACACGGTTCCTTAGAGCACCTCTTTAGACTCCCCTTACCACCATCGACCAACTTTTTCATTCACAACAATATATAGACCTATACCTCTAATGACTTCTTCATAGGATGTAATTAAATTAGTTTGACAGGATTTTTTAGATTCTTTTTTGTAAAACCACATTGATTTCTGCTTAAGACATTGTTGTCCACAATGAATTCTAGAATATCATTTCTTAATAACCTTTCAAATAATTCCCCAAACAGAGATGTAAGGCTCACAGGTCTGTATTATCCAGGTAGGGATCTTAATCCCAGGTTAAATATGGGAACTAGATTTGCCTTTATCCAATCCTCTGCTACGATTCCAAAAAGAAGAGAATCATAAAAGGTTAAACTTAGTGTTTGGGGTATTACCACACTAAGCTCCTTAAGTACTCGCAGGTAAATGCAATGTGGCCCTGGAGCTTTGCTTACACTAACTTTATTTAATTAACGTAGCACTTTATCTTGTGTTAACTGACCATATGTTTTCTGTAAGTTTTTTGTTTCAGTGATTTACATATCTTCTTTAGGTTCTTCTTTGTTATATACTGAATATAAATTTTTTTTTACATTTTTGCCTTTCACTCAACCTCATTTACAAGCACACCCATTTCTGAAACTGCTATGTTTATAAAAAAAAAAAAAAAGGTTAATCCTAGTTGGACCAGGCACCCAGACCACTTCATTAAGCTGAAGTGGTCTGGGTGCCTAAAGTGGTCCTTTAATATTCAAAGTAACATGGTTATTAATATTTTTGGTGAGAGAATTTAATTGGTAAACTTTTCACTTGTATCCATCCTTTGTTCTACCTGGCTGTAAATACCTTCATATAACTGTGTCTCATCTCCATCCCTGATCCTTGGGTTGCAAATTCCCCGCCTTCTCTTGTTTTATATCCCCATTATATCCATTAAACTGTAAGCTCATGGGTTATCTTACAAAGCACTTTATATAGAAGAGCTTCACTGGTTAGATGTCAGCTCACGGACGGGGCCTTTTTTACTTTTTGTATTGGTTTGTGTGTATTGTACTATTTGTTTGTTTTTTCACTCCAGTTGTACAGCACTACAGAATATGTTGTTGCTTTTTAAATTCCAATAATAAATAAATCACTGCTCAATTGTTTGCAATTTAGGATTTAAATAGTTTCTCTATAAACCTTTTAAAATAATCATATAATGTTTTTTTAGAATGTAGAAAACTAAAGCAATAACTTAGATGGAATCCAGCGCCAGGTGAAGCTCCCCTCGCTGGTGTCCACGCTGTATCCGACATCACTGCTGTCCTGTCAAAGTCCACTCAAATGCTTCTCAAAGAATGCGCGTACACTGAGCCTGGGAGACAGAGGGTGGTCAATGGAGGGAAGGAGGGAATATAAAAAAAACAAATCAAAGGGATAATTAGAAAGATGGGGTCACAGTGACAGAAGGGAGGGCTGGATAGAAGTTGATAGCATTGGTTGTTTTTTATGCACAGATTTAACATTAGGCAACACGGAATGGGCTACCTAAGTAACTAGTCCCAGCACAAAAGTGAATATAGCTCTTTGTGTGCAGGGCATGAAAAGTGCTGCATTGGAGCAAGGGAAATTCAAGTAATGCAAGAGTTCATCAACTGATTATGAGCCCTGCAGCAAATGTATTCTACACATAACAGGGTAACAGTTTTCATCACTATGAAGACATGATGTGCATCCAAGAAAATGAAGGGTCAATGTGAATATGTAACACTCCCAGCAGTAAAGGGTTAATGTGGATTTATCAGATTCCCGGCAGTAAAGGGTTAAGGTGGATATATCGGACTCCCAGCAGTGAATGGTAAATGTGAATATGTAACACTCCCAGCAGTAAAAGGTTAATGTGGATTTATCAGACTCCCCGCAGTGAAGAGTTAATGTAGATTTATCACATTCCCGGCAATGAAGGCTTAATGTGGATTTATCAGATTCCCGGCAGTGAATGGTTTATGTGAATATGTAACACTCCCAGCAGTAAAGGGTTAATGTGGATTTATCCGATTCAAGGCAGTAAAGGGTTAATGTGGATTTATCAGATTCCCCAGTAAAGGGTTAATGTGGATTTATCAGATTCCCGGCAGTGAAGGGTTAATGTGGATTTATCAGATTCCCGACTGTGAAGGGTTAATGTGGATATATCGGACTCCCGACTGTGAAGGGTTAATGTGGATATATCGGACTCCCGACTGTGAAGGGTTAATGTGGATTTATCAGATTCCCGGCAGTAAAGGGTTAATGTGGATATATCGGACTCCCGACTGTGAAGGGTTAATGTGAATATATTGGACTCCCGACTGTGAAGGGTTAATGTGGATATATCGGACTCCCGACTGTGAAGGGTTAATGTGGATATATCGGACTCCCGACTGTGATGGGTTAATGTGGATATATTGGACTCCCGAGTGTGAAGGGTTAATGTGGATTTATCAGATTCCCGGCAGTAAAGGGTTAATGTGGATTTATCAGATTCCCGGCAGTGAAGGTTTAATGTGGATATATCGGAATCCCGGCAGTAAACAGTTAATGTGGATTATTATTATTATTATTATTGGTATTTATATAGAGCCAGCTTATTCTACAATAAAAGGGAAATTTACCAAATGAGACCATAACAAAATGTAACAGGAATAATAGGTAGATGAGGATCCTGCTCAGACGAGCTTACAGTCTAGAGAAGGTGGGGTATAAAAACACAATAGGAAGGGTATTGAGGGAGACAGAAAATAGACATGGTGGGAAAGTAGCAGAATTGGAGGTGAGCGTGGAGTGTGGCCCTATAGGAGAGAGCAAGAGGAAGGTTTCAGAGATTTGGAGTTACTCTTGGAGGCCATAAGCATTCCTGAAAAGATGGGTTTTGAGGGACTTCTTAACCCCTTAAGGGCCAAACTTCTGGAATAAAAGGGAATCATGACATCATTGGCGGATCCAGAGGGGGGAGGGGGGCAACGGGGCAATTGCTCCCCCCGAGATTCTCCCCTGCCGGCTAATGCAGGGCTGGCATTATCCAAGTGCCAGCCCTGCTATGTGCCTGCGGACCGGGGAGGGAGGAGAGAGGACCCGGGAGTTCAGCCTGCAGCTCCTCTGGGTCCTCCTCTCGCGAGATTTGGAGCGTTGCCGCGGTTACCATGGCAGCGCTCCAAATCTCGTGAGAGTGAACTCTATCCCTGGAGCGCGGGCTAGAGTTCACCTCACCACCACTGGGACCACCAGGGAATCCCACTGGACCAGCAGGGAACAAAATATGTTCCCCCTCCTCCCAGTAAAGGTAAGAAGGGAGGGGTGACATAAATATATATATTTTATTAAATACATTTTTTTTTTTTTTACACACACTGCCTCACACATACATACAGTGCCCCCCCATACATACAGTGCCCCCATATACACACTGCCACCCTCACACACACACTGCCTCACACATACACTGCCCCCTAACACACACACTGCAACCCTGACATACACTGCCGCACTCACACACACACTTCACCCCTAACACACACACCACTGCTCCTATGCCCTATATCCCAGCAGACCCCAGGTAAGTTGTCAAACTGTTCTTAAACGGTTTGACTACTTACTCTAGGATGGGATTCTGGCACTACTGGCACCATGTAAAAAATAAAGTGCGCTGTGCCTTTAAGACTCAAAATTATTTTTAACAGTGAAAATAATTTATGGTCAAGTGCATCAATGTCCAACACACTTAATTATATAAATTTACAAAATGTGCAAACAAAAATATTTCTTTGTGCAGCTAATTTTGTGCAAAAAGACAATACTTGGCTTTCCCAATTATGGGACTTACCTGCCTGATATAGCGATTTTTAAAGAAGCAATAAAGGATTTTACGTCACCATTGTTTCCAGCTTATATTTTTGCATAAGAAGCCAACAAAGTTTAGAGCAGACTTGATTGCTCTACCCTTGTGAGTGTTTTTTGTTCATATTTTCTTTATATGTATATATTAACATATTACCCTATGTTTGTGTATTTTCCGTTCTCTCTTTGAGACACATATTGGATTGCTGACAGAAGCTTTAAAGCAAATTCCATAATTGGAAAAGCTAAGTATTGTCTTTTTGCACAAAATTTGCTGCACAAAGAAATATTTTTGTTTGCATATTTTGTAAATTTATATATTTAAGTGTGTTGGACATTGATGCACTTGATCACTTTAGTTGCACAGCATTGCACAAATTATTTTCACTGTTAAAAATTATTTTGAGTCTTAAAGGCACAGCACACTTTATTTTTTACATTGTCTTAGTATAGGTGATTGAGCTTTTTTCACTATATATAGTGCTGCTTATTAGTAATTATTGTTGTTTTACAATTCAGCGCCATAATATTACTTGTGTGGTTTATTACTACTGGCACCATAACTACTACACTGAGCTGTAGTGGTTATTGTGCCTGGATTATTTATTTAAATAATCTACAAGTGCCCCTCCCGAGATCAGGCTCTGGATCTGCCACTGCATGACATGTCAGCAGTAAAGGGTTAATGTGGATATGTCTGACTCCCGGCAGTGAAGGGTTAATGTGGATTTATCAGATTCCCGACAGTAAAGGGTTAATGTGGATTTATCAGACTACCAGCAGTGAAGGCTTAATGTGGATTTATCAGACTATTGGCAGTTGTAACGGCACCCAGTGAATAAAAGGGGTTAAAAGCCGTTTAGGAGATATTCCCTTTCCAGATACAAAGGCAGCTACCAATTACACCAATCTGCCGAACAGGAAAACCATAAGCACTGCAGACCAAACCTCTCTTCCTGCAGAGAGCGAAGCTGGCACAAGCTCTTAAAAGAGCTTAGTGATTATAGCTAGGGGAGTATACAGACTAGTATAGCAATCCCCCAGTGTAGATGTAGTCGTATCCCCCCAATCATGAGACAAGGCTCTATGTTGAGGGTCAAAACAGGAACAGACAGAGCTGTGTTTTTATTGTTCTTATATACACATTCTTACACAATAGTACCACCCACAGGGTTTTGTGGAACATCCAATCAAACACGTAATATACAGTAAAACAATCCCATTCATTCCAGCAAAATCCTCCCCTCTGCCTGTGATATAATTACTGAACACAGTGGGCTAACGTAATGATCACAGGCAGGAAAAATACAGTTTTACACAATATTCATAACTTTAAAAGTATACATCACATTCACATTTTCAGAATCAGCATACTTCAAATACAAACATACTCAAAAATCAGTGGTTTAAAAGTTAGGTCGAAAGTCCTTTGTGACCACTGAAGCATGGCTTTCCAGCCCAAACCAGTTCCACAGAGTCCTCTATCCTGGAGATAATTGGCTTTACTGGGTGTGGTAAGCCAACTATCTCCAGGTACAGAAAATATCCCCATTCACAACAACAGCAAAAATACACAAAAATACATAACTTCTATCATACTGAACAGAACCCCCACATCCCCAGATGGCTTGGATCTGAGCGCTCAATATATCCAAACAGCGCTCAGATGCCACAAACACAGTCAAATCGCCATGGGGTTTAGGTTTAGCATGGGCTGATAAAAGGGGGCCATAGTCATGAGGCAGGAGGCTGTCAATCAGGCTTCTCCGTAAGCCAAGGACACAGGGCAATTTGTCATAAGGGAAAATAGGGACAAAAGGCATTTTGTAACACAGGCTTCTCTAGTCCCGATGTTAGTTTCGCCACAGCAGTGAAGGGTTAATGTGGATTTATCAGACTCCCAGCAGTGTTCTCTGTTTATTGTACAGCGCTGAAATATAAATTCACCTGTGTGCAGATAGAAAACACACTTAGTGGGTATTAAGTGAAAAAACACATAAATTACCCTTAATTAATTGTATTGTAGATGAAAGGATTCCTCTTATATCCTCAAGACAATAATAACAAAGTGCCCAAAAAATGGCTATCTACAATACAAAAACAATAAAGACGGACATAGCGCAATAATGTTGCAAAATAGAAATTATAAATATAACTTGTTGCACTCACAAAAGCAGTTTGATTGAAGGCACATCAGATACAATGATGTATGAACCTCAGGACTTGTGGAACATCAATATCATGCATAGGAGGAAAAAAAATATATAATAGTGCAGAGTATCCAAGTAAAAAATGACACACTTTATTAATAGATACACTTACAAAATAGAAGTGGCAAATAGGCACATCAAGCTCTGATGGAAAAAACACACGAATCCCAGTCAGGGTCCAGTGGAGCAGGAAAGCCAAATAAACAATAAAATCAAGAATAAATAAATAAAAATATATAAAATACTTTAAACAATAAAGGACATAAGCCCAATATATAGAATACTCTAAGCAGTAAAGGACATCAGCCCTACGCGTTTCGTTCAAAAATGAACTTCCTCAGGGGCATCTAACAGAATATTGTCCATAAGCATGCATACAATAACATAGAAACTTCTCCCATTTAAATCCGTCCAGTTCTGGCGCGAAAAAATCAACTCGGTTGTTCACTTCCGGTTTCGGACTTTACTTCCGGTTGCGTCATGCGTTCCGGGATTGCTAACCAAGCCTCACTTTGGTTCCCGTTCACATATACAGCAATAGCAGGGAGAATGCGTTCCACTTTCAATCAGACGATTGAACATGAAAGTCCACAATGTTTATTGATGAGAAAACAAACAGATTAACAACACATCCTTTGTATATTAAAAAGAGAAATAGGAATAACATTAAGAGACCTCTAATTGATAGAGAAGGCAAAAATAAAAAATAAAAATAGATATAAAAATAAAAATAAAATTAAAAATAAAGTAAAGATAAAATTAAAATAAAATAAAAATAAATATAAAAATAAAAATAAAAATAAAATAAAAGTAAATAAATAAAAATTTACAAAAAACAAATTAAATCAAAGTCCACATTCAGACCTCTTGGTTTCATGGTTTTTAATGTATGGATCCAATAACCTTCTCTTTTTCTTAAAGTTATCATTAGGTCTCCACCTCTTTTATTCAGGCTCACTTGTTCTATACCTATACATTTAAATGTATTAAAACTAAAAAAGGGACAGCTATTACAATGTACTGGCACTGAATGGGTTAACATACCCTTTTTAATGTTATTTCTATGTTCCTGAAACCGGATTTTTAATTTTCTCCCAGTTCTCCCCACATACTGCATCCCACACCCACAAGTGAGGAGATACACTACATGGGTAGAAGAACAGGATACCCTATTTTTTATTTTAAATTTCATTTGTGTCTGTGTACTAACAAAATCGTGTACCGTACTAAATTGATGGCCACAACTTATACAATTGCCACATGTATAGAAACCTCCCTTATGTTTGGTTTCCATTTTCTCGGAACGAAAAGTGCTAGGGGCAAGGATCTGTTTTAAACTAGTACCCTTTCTAAAAATAACCTTGGGAACCTTAGGTATTTGTCGGCCTAGGAATTCATCCTCAGCCAACAAACCTCAATGTTTTCTAATTATTCTCTGCACATCAAAAGCTCTTCCATTATACTGAGTATTAAATGAAAAATCGAAAATAGGGTTTCTAGTCTTGTCCTTGTTCTTATTTATAAGTAGATCACTACGACAAATCTTCCCAACTCTCTCAATCTCTGAATCTAAAAATCCAGGAGGATAGCCCTTCTCCAGAAAGCGTTTCTTAAGAACATCTGCTTGCATAAAAAAGGAGTCCAAATCACTACAATTCCTACGCAGCCTAACAAATTGGCTTTTTGGAACTCCTCTAAGCCAATTAGGATGGTGCCCACTTTTAGTATCGATAAAACTGTTGGAATCAATATCTTTAAAAAAGGTCTTAGTCTTGACTTTCCGATCTTCGATAAAAATCGATAGGTCAAGAAAATCAATATTTTGGATACCTATCTTAGGAGAAAACACCAAAGATAAAGAATTATGATTAACATACTCGAAGAAATCATGTAACTGATCAGTAGAGCCACGCCATATCATCAGGACATCATCGATGTACCTTCTCCAGAGCACCAAGTTTGCACCAAACGGGTTATTGGACCAAATGGACAATCTTTCCCAATAGTCCATGAACACGTTTGCATAGCTCGGTGCAAACTTGGTGCCCATTGCGTTGCCCTTAATCTGGAGAAAAAAATCCTCATCAAAACTAAAAAAATTATGAGTGAGAATAAAACGGATAGCTTCCTCTAAAAAAGAACAGAAAAGGGGTTCTAAATCAGTGTCACGTTCTAAATTATTTTTAACTGCCTCTATACCAAGATCATGATCTATTATGGTGTAGAGTGAAGTTACATCCAAAGAAACCCAAATATAGTCATCCTCCCATTCGATATGTTCTAACTCCTGGATAAGATGTTTTGTATCCCTCAAATATGACATAGCTCCCTGGGCATATTTTTGTAGATGGTAATCAATATACTCAGAGAGCTTAGATGTAAGAGAGTCGATACCACTTATTATCGGCCTCCCTGGAGGTTTATCTTTACATTTATGAAGTTTAGGGAGAAAATAGAAAGTTTTTTCCTCCTATGCATGATATTGATGTTCCACAAGTCCTGAGGTTCATACATCATTGTATCTGATGTGCCTTCAATCAAACTGCTTTTGTGAGTGCAACAAGTTATATTTATAATTTCTATTTTGCAACATTATTGCGCTATGTCCGTCTTTATTGTTTTTGTATTGTAGATAGCCATTTTTTTGGCACTTTGTTATTATTGTACAGCGCTGCAGATTTTGTTGGCGCTTTAGAAATAATACTAAATTGTGCCATGTACCTGGTGTGTTTATATGCCCTACATACAGCATTTGGCTGGCAGTGAAGGGGTTAATGCATGTTATATGCCCCACGTACTGCATGTGGCTGGCAGTGAAGGGGTTAATGTGTGTTTATATGCCCTACATACAGCATGTGGCTGGCAGTGGAGGGGTTATGTGGGTGCGTGGGAGTTTGCTTTTAATAAACTGAGGGTCTCTGGGGTGAATAATAGAATGTGCCTTGTGTCTGTATATAGTGACCCCCAGAGATTTGCATTTCTTTCCACATCCGACATTAATGATGTTTTAAAACGCAACCTTCATACATCTCACCACAAGCTGGACGCGGAACAGACATTGTTCACAACCAATTGTAGTGACTTTTATTGAACCTATATTGCTAAATTTATGTTCAAGTAGTCAAGCTGAGACTTTAGATCAGTTGGAGAATTTTTCAACCTCAACTACTTTTCCCTGAATGTTGCAATTCCCCATTGTAGTGAATTAACCCTCTGTGTACATGGCTGTTTTATGAAATAATAAATTGAGATATTCCCGATTATGTGTGTCCCACAGCAACGGTTATAAACTGATAACTGACAGAAAAAACTATTTGTGAAATACAACTTTATTTTTACATCTTAATAATAAAAAAAATAAAAAAAAATCTCCCAGGTTATCCCAGGTATCTACTACCAATTCTATATCACTGTTAGCCTTTACTGCTCCCACTGGAAGGTCATTCCCGGTATCTACTACCCTTTCTATATCACTATTGCAGCTTCCACTGGAAGGCTTTTCCAGGTATCTACTACCCTTTCTATATCACTGTTAATGCTCCCACTGGAAGGCCATTCCCGGTATCTACTACCCTTTCTATATCACTGTTGCAGCTTCCACTGGAAGGCTTTTCCAGGTATCTACTACCCTTTCTATATCACTGTTACTGCTCCCACTGGAAGGCTATTCCAGTTTTCTACTACCCTTTCTATATCCGTGTTACTGCTGCCACTGGAAGGCTATTCCAGGTATCTACTACCCTTTCTATATCAGTGTTACTGCTGCCACTGGAAGGCTATTCCAGGTATCTACTACCCTTTCTATATCAGTGTTACTGCTGCCACTGGAAGGCTATTCCAGGTATATACTACCCTTTCTATATCAGTGTTACTGCTGCCACTGGAAGGCTATTCCAGATATCTACCACTCTTTCTAGTACTGAGAGCCAGTCTGGGGCACGATAGCCAGTGTGGTGACTGAAAGCCAGTCTGGGGCCCGATAGCTAGAGTGGTGACTGAAAGCCAGTCTGTGGCCCGATAGCCAGAGTGGTGACTGAAAGCCAGTCTGTGGCCCGATAGCCAGAGTGGTGACTGAAAGCCAGTCTGTGGCCCGATAGCCAGAGTGGTGACTGAAAGCCAGTCTGGGGCCCGATAGCCAGAGTGGTGACTGAAAGCCAGTCTGGGGCCCGATAGCCAGAGTGGTGACTGAAAGCCAGTCTGGGGCCCAATAGCCAGAGTGGTGACTGAAATGGGGCACCGTAGCCAGTGTAGTCACTGTGGGCCAGTATGGGGCCCGATAGCCAGTGTAGTCACTGAGGGCCAGTATGGGGCCTGATAGCCAGTGTAGTCACTGAGGGCCAGTATGGGGCCTGATAGCCAGTGTAGTCACTGAGGGCCAGTATGGGTCCCGATATCCAGTGTAGTCACTGAGGGCCAGTATGGGGCCTGATAGCCAGTGTAGTCACTGAGGGCCAATATGGGGCCCAATATCCAGTGTAGTCACTAAGGGCCAGTATGGGGCCCAATATCCAGTGTAGTCACTGAGGGCCAGTATGGGGCCTGATAGCCAGTGTAGTCACTGAGGGCCAATATGGGGCCCAATATCCAGTGTAGTCACTGAGGGCCAGTATGGGGCCCAATATCCAGTGTAGTCACTGAGGGCCAGTATTGGCCCCGATAGCCAGTGTAGTCACTGAGGGCCAGTATAGGCCCCGATAGCCAGTGTAGTCACTGAGGGCCTGTATGGGCCCCGATAGCCAGTGTAGTCACTGAGGGCCAGTATGGGCCCCGATAGCCAGTGTAGTCACTGAGGGCCAGTATGGGGCCCGATATCCAGTGTAGTCACTGAGGGCCAGTATGGGGCCCGATAGCCAGTGTAGTCACTGAGGGCCAGTATGGGGCCCGATAGCCAGTGTAGTCACTGAGGGCCAGTATGGGGCCCGATAGCCAGTGTAGTCACTGAGGGCCAGTATGGGGCCCGATAGCCAGTGTAGTAACTGAGGGCCAGTATGGGGCCCGATAGCCAGTGTAGTAACTGAGGGCCAGTATGGGGCCCGATAGCCAGTGTAGTCACTGAGGGCCAGTATGGGCCCTGATAGCCAGTGTAGTCACTGAGGGCCAGTAT
>OW240915.1:331811832-331822779 GCA_933207985.1 Pelobates cultripes
GATACTGACAGGGATCCAACACGCAGAGTGCGGACAGAAGGAGGTACGTATACCGGACCTTAGAATGGCCGGACTAACGTAGGGACAAAGCAGAATAGTCAAAAGGTAAGCCGAGGTCGAGGGAGCCGGAGGACAGGTAAGCGAGATACAAGCCGAGTCAAAGGAGAGGAGAAGACAACAGGACAAAAGACAAGCAAGGGTGAAAACCGGAAACACAAGATAAGGAACGCGCTGAGTGACTAGCAAGCTAGAACCACGACAGGGCAATGAGCAGTAGTAAAGGTTTCCTTTAAATACCCTGTACCTAAATAGAGACCACGCCCCCAAAAGGTCCGGAATAGCGGTTCCCGGCACTTTATGCAAATGCCGACGTAATGACGTCGACGCTAGCCGTCGCGTCATAAAAGGGGGAGGAGCTAGCGCGGCCGGCGCGAAAACGGCCGGAATATGCCGAAAATGCTAGGGGCAGGGAGCCCCTAAACAGAGAGGATGTCTTCCCTGGATTCAGCACCAACAGGTACCCTGACAGTACCCCCCCTTCTAGAAACGCCCACCGGGCGGATGGGACCGGGCTTAGAAGGAAAATGAACGTGGAATGCCCGAAGAAGACGAGGAGCATGCACGTCTATACCAGGAACCCAAGACCTCTCTTCTGGACCATAACCCTTCCAGTCTATGAGGTATTGCAGCTTCCCCCTAGAAATACGAGAATCAAGGATGGACTTGATGATATATTCCTCCTGACCATCCACACGGACCGAGGATGGAGGAGCAGAGTGGGAGGAAAATCTGTTACAAACAAGAGGTTTCAATAAAGACACATGAAAAGAGTTAGGAATGTGTAGAGTAGGAGGTAGATCCAGCAAATAAGAAACCGGGTTGATCCTCCTCAGTACCCTGTAAGGACCAATGTAACGAGGAGCAAACTTCAAGGAAGGGACTTTCAGGCGAATGTGTCTGGTACACAACCAGACCCTATCACCCGGAGAAAAAATAGGAGCAGGCCGCCTACGCCTATCAGCATGTGACTTAAACACAGCGGAACTACGTTCAAGAATTTGTCGAGTCTGATCCCACAACTTTCTCAGGTTGGCTATATGAATATCAACCGACGGTATACCCTGGGAAGGAGACACCGACGGAAGAACAGTAGGGTTAAAGCCATAGTTCAAGAAAAGGGGGCTATTATGAGTGGAACCACAAACAAGGTTGTTGTGAGCAAACTCCGCCCAAGGAATCAGACCGACCCAGTCATCCTGGTGTTCAGAAACAAAACAACGTAGATATTGCTCAATTTTTTGGTTAGTGCGTTCGGCTGCTCCGTTAGATTGAGGATGATAGGCCGAAGAAAAATTCAGTTTGATGCCCAACTGGGAACAGAAGGATCTCCAAAAACGGGAAATAAATTGGGAACCCCTGTCTGACACAATCTCATTGGGAATACCATGTAAACGGAAAATTTCTCTAGCAAATATCACGGCCAGTTCAGGAGAGGACGGAAGTTTAGGCAAGGGAATGAAATGAGCCATTTTAGTAAACCTGTCAAGGACCGTGAGGATAACCGTATGCCTACTGGAAGCTGGTAGATCAACAATAAAATCCATAGCCAAACAAGCCCAAGGTTTGTTGGGAACGACTAAGGGCTGCAATAAACCACAAGGGAGATCCCGCGGAAGTTTATTCCTGACACAAACATTGCAAGCCTTGACAAAGTCTTCCACATCCCTACGTAAACCGGGCCACCAGAAGTCTTTGGAGATCAGGCAGTAAGTTTTGTGGATGCCGGGGTGACCAGCGAACTTGCTATCGTGAAAACAGCGAATAATGTCCACTTGGAATTTGGGAGACACGAACAAGCGGCCCACAGGAGTACGTTCGGGAGCAAGAGATTGTTCGTTCATAATATCAGCGAGCAATGGAGAGTGTATTTTGACATTGGTGTTGGCGATAATATTGACTTCAGGAATAATAGGGAACAAAGTGTCCTCTGTAGAGGTGATAGGTTCGTGCTGACGTGACAAAGCGTCTGCCTTAGTGTTCTTAGAACCAGGCCTGTAAGTAAGCATATAATTAAAGTGTGTAAGGAACATAGACCAACGTGCCTGCCTGGCAGATAATCTTTTGGCCTCCCCCATATACGATAAATTTTTGTGGTCAGTCAAGATAGTAACTGGGAGGACAGTGCCCTCTAACAAATGTCTCCATTCCTTTAATGCCATAATGATAGCTAAAAGTTCTCTATCACCAATGTCATATCTCCTTTCAGTGTGTGATAGTTTCTTGGAAAAAACACCGCAAGGGTGCAGCGGCTTATCTAAACTTTGTCTTTGGGACAACACTGCGCCTATCCCTGTTTCAGACGCATCAACTTCAAGTAAAAAGGGTAGAGAGGTATCAGGATGAACTAATACAGGTGCTGAGGCAAAAGACTGTTTGAGCGTTTCGAAAGCAGATAAAGCCTCAGTAGACCAGGTCTTAGTATCGGCTCCTTGTTTGGTCATATTAGTGATAGGAGCGATAATAGAGGAGTACCCTTTAATAAAACGTCTGTAATAATTAGAAAATCCAAGAAATCTTTGTATGGCTTTGAGTCCCTTAGGTAAAGGCCAATCTAAAATCGATTTTAGTTTGGTCGGGTCCATCATAAACCCGTCTTTGGAAATTACGTAACCTAAGAAAGTTACCTGAGACTGGTCAAAGCTACATTTTTTCAATTTACAATACAATCCATGTGTAAAAGTTTCTGTAATACCTTTCTGACTTGTCTATGATGTGAATTAATGTCTCTAGAATGGATTAGTATATCATCCAAATATACAATTACACATTCATGTTGGAATTCTCTAAGAACCTCATTGATTAAGTCTTGGAAGACGGCCGGGGCGTTACAAAGCCCAAACGGCATTACGGTATACTCATAATGCCCGTAACGGGTATTAAATGCTGTCATCCATTCATCTCCTTGTTTAATTCGCACCAAGTTATATGCTCCTCTCAAGTCAAGCTTGGTAAAAATACTCGAGCCCTTTAGTCTGTCAAAGAGTTCAGTAATCAAAGGAATAGGGTAAGCATTCCTGATAGTAATTCTGTTCAATCCCCGATAGTCTATACAAGGACGTAAGGTACCGTCTTTCTTTTCTACAAAAAAGAAACCCGCCCCCGCCGGAGAAGAAGACTTTCTAATAAATCCTTTGTCTAAATTCTCCTTGATATATTCCTCTAAAACTAAGTTTTCCTTGGTGGATAGAGGGTATACCGTACCCCTGGGAGGCATAGTACCAGGGAAAAGTTTAATAGAACAGTCATAAGACCGGTGGGGAGGTAAAGTATCCGCCTTACCCTTGTCAAATACAGATTTGAGGTCTAGATATTGTAATGGTATCTGAACGTCTGTGGATTGGGAAGTGTTAGCATAAGAGTTTACGGGGCAAACAGAAGTAACTCTCTGCAGACATTCTTTCCTACAACCCATACCCCAAGAAACGATTTCTCCAACCTCCCAGTCAATCTGAGGGTTGTG
Source organism: Pelobates cultripes (assembly GCA_933207985.1). Lineage (NCBI taxonomy): Eukaryota > Metazoa > Chordata > Amphibia > Anura > Pelobatidae > Pelobates > Pelobates cultripes. The sequence goes on from OW240915.1 coordinate 331,815,353, forward strand.
TCTCTTGAGCCAAGAATATCCTAGCACCACTGGGACTGCCGGGGAGGAAATTAACAGAAGGGAAATCAACTCCTCGTGGAAAATACCAACAGTAAGCTTAACGGGTTTGGTCTCATGGAATATTACTGGTTCAGATAAAGGTCTACCATCTATGGCCTCAACGGCCAAGGGTGTATCTCTCAATTGGACTGGGATACAATGCTTATTAGCGAAAGTTTGGTCTATAAAGCTTTCTGCTGCTCCAGAATCTAATAATGCCATCGTAGAAATAAACCCCTTTTCCCAAGCTAGAGAGACAGGAATCAGAAGCCTATGGTCTTTTTTATTATGCATAGAGGACAGTAATGAAACACCCAAGGCCCGTCCTCTAAGGGAACTTAGGTGCGAGCGTTTCCCGGACGATTAGGGCAACTAAGACGTAGGTGACCTCTCTGCCCGCAGTATAAACAAAGACCCTCCCTTCTTCTGTACTGTCTCTCAGCCTCAGATAAGCGAGTATTACCTATTTGCATAGGTTCTGGTGGAGTAGGATTATAGGAGTCAGGGTTCTGAAATGAGGGAGCGAGTCTTACAGGAAGTCTAGTAACTCTTTCCCGAGTGTTCTGCCTCTGTCTCATGCGTTCATCTATTCTGGAAATGAAGGATACTAAATCCTCTAAATTTTCCGGAAGTTCTCTTGTGGCAATCTCATCTAGAATTTCATCAGACAACCCATTCAAGAATACATCCATAAAAGCTTGTTCGTTCCATTTCACTTCTGCTGCCAATGATCTAAACTCTAGAGCATATTCTACAAGGGTCCTATTCTGTTGTTTAAGGCGTAACAGGGATCTGGCCGCATTAATCTTCCTTCCTGGGGGGTCAAAGGGGTCAAAGCAGTTCTTCTAAAAGCCGTGACAAAAGCAGCAGTGTAGTTGTAGACTAAAGGATTGTCATTCTCCCAAAGGGGATTGGCCCATCTAAGTGCTTTATCTATTAGCAGGGTTATAATAAAGCCTACTTTAGCCCTGTCAGTGGGGTAAGCCCGGGGTTGAAGTTCGAAATGTATGCTTATCTGGTTTAAAAAACCACGACAAGCATCAGGCGAACCCCCATATCGTAACGGTGAAGTGACATGGGAAGATGCGCCTACAGTGGCTACTTCCAAACCAGTACTTAGCGAGTGGCTAGCAGTGGAACGTATTTCTTCAGACTGAGTGCTGGAGCGTGTTAACAAAGTTTGTAATGCTAAAGCCATTTGGTCCATTCTATGGTCCATGGCCTCAAATCTGGGGTCAGGAGGACTAGCACCTGCAGGATCCATTTGGCCCTGTCGTAATGTCAGGATACTGACAGGGATCCAATACGCAGAGTGCGGACAGAAGGAGGTACGTATACCGGACCTTAGAATGGCCGGACTAACGTAGGGACAAAGCAAGAATAGTCAAAAGGTAAGCCGAGGTCGAGGGAGCCGGAGGACAGGTAAGCGAGATACAAGCCGAGTCAAAGGAGAGGAGAGGACAACAGGACAAAAGACAAGCAAGGGTCAAAACCAGAAACACAAGATAAAGAACGCGCTGAGTGACTAGCAAGCTAGAACCACGACAGGGCAATGAGCAGTAGTAAAGGTTTCCTTTAAATACCCTGTTACCTAAATAGGGACCACGCCCCCAAAAGGTCCGGAATAGCGGTTCCCGGCACTTCATGTAAATGCCGACGTCATGACGTCGACGCTAGCCGTCGCGTCATAAAAGGGGGAGGAGCTAGCGCGGCCGGCGCGAAAACGGCCGGAATATGCCGAAATGCTAGGGGCAGGGAGCCCCTAAACAGAGAGGATGTCTTCCCTGGATTCAGCACCAACAGGTACCCTGACAATTGCCCACTCTATGAAATTCCTTGTGTCCAGCTCTGGTGATGGCTATCTAGATGTTTTATGGTCTAGGCCTGGTGCAAGATCAAAGACCACAATAAACGTCATCCCAAGGTTTACAAAAAAACAACTCTTAACATATATAAACACACATCAAACACCAACTCATGCTTTTGGCATGACACCTCCCCCTTAAGATGGTGGACAGAAAAATGTAGCCACAGGCTGATTTATCTGTCTACCATTAACCCTCTAGTTGCTGAGACAGGCCATCTGCATTCCCATGCAAGCTGCCCTTTTTGTTTTGGACAGTGAAATTATACTGTTGGAGGATAGGGCTCCAATGGAGCAGTTTACCATGGTTACCTGTCACCTGCAGCAGGTTGTGATCAGTCCATACCACAGCTACCCCCTCAACAAACATGCCTGATTTGCCTGTTTCAATTTCCCATCGATCTCTGGTAACATCCCTTAAACTGCGCTCATGTAGTAGCTGTAAGGGGAAGAAACCAATGGATTTCTGTAGCACTCCCCGGTAAGCACACAAAAAAGCAGACAGAGAACACTCCCAGGATAGATGTGCTGTATCAACACCCATCATCTCTTTCATTTTGCGGTCTGTCTGCTGGGCTTGTTGCACTATCAGACTCTGAACCTTTGGTTCACAATCATAAAGTTGCTTAGGTGTATGCGTGAGTTGTGATAAACTGACAAGGTTCCTGGTTCCTCCAACAGTATGTTTCCCTGCAGCCATCCTTCCTGGACCCACAGGCTGAGTCTGTCCGTGCCCCTCACTTTCACTCCAGGTCATCAGACATACAGAACTTTGGAAACTGGCTAAGCCTGCCGCAGAGTAACGCTCACACACCCTCTGCCCTCCCTCATAGCCTCGCTGTCCCTTCACATTTTCACCCACCACATCACATACATCTGCTTCAGGCACATATTGGCACATATATTCATTCAGCCCCCTCTCGCTGGAAGGCTTTTCCCATACATTTTCACAGGACACATTTGACCCCCCTTGATCAGATACAGAATTTTGCACACACTCACATAATTTCTTCTCCAAGGCAGGCCCTCCTCTCACAATCTCACATAGCACCTCAGACTGTCCTGCTGCAGCCCTGACCCACTGTTGACTTGTTACCACTGCGACTAGTGGTACACATCCCAGGCCCAGAGGAGGCGGGCTGAAAAGCTAGCCGGATAGGAGGCATGTGTGGGTGTGGTGGGTGTAGGTGTCACATGTGGGGGGTGTCACTTAGGATAGGGGTGGGGTGGGGTCATATAAAAGGGCAGTCATTTTGTCCCTTACCTCAGCCATCTTAGAATAAGTAACATCTTCCCTCCCGCCCACCCTTGATTGTTGCGTATTGTATATCTTTAACTTTATTTCTTGTCACAGCTGGCGGGTATGGTCCTTGCCAAACCAGTTGGAAAACGAGTACACTGGAAGAAGGAATGCTGGGTCTGGTCCCTCCCCTAACCTCGGAGAGTTTTGGTAATTGGGCGTGCCCCCCGTGCCAGTAAAAGGCGGCCAGGGGAATTGGAAGGCCAATGTAAAAGGCCAGTTATCTTGGACGAGGGGGGAGGGCAGGTACCCTGGAAGGGGGTACTCTAGAGTTATTATGGTTCGGTTGGCAAGGACAAGTTTTCGAGTAAATTATTGGTTGATTTATTTATGCTTGTCATGATAAATAAAGCTGTGGCCTGTTTTATACCACACTTATGTCTCTTGGTTTTAATTGGGGGGAGAACGGGAAAATGTAATTATGATTGCATTGGTTCGCACCGCACAATAACCACTACCTACACACATGGCTCTCACCTTCCTCCTCCCCCTTACTCTCTGACATCCCAGCCTCACAGTATTTTAATACAGGCACATCACTACTCACCCCTATCTCACATTTGGTAGACATCACTGGTTCAGTTACAGGTAGATATTTATCCACACCCTGCTCTCCCTCCCAGCAATCACACTCCACAATGTCTCCCAAAGTTTCACACAATACCTTAGGTGGAGCAGTCAGCCCTTCTGGCTCACAAACAGTGTCCGCTGGAGCATAGTGACAGAGCATCCTGCCCAAATCATTCCCCAACAGAACATTAACAGGGATATCCTCTGAAATCCCCACTTCCCGCAAACCTTTGCCCGCACCCCAATCAAGGTACACACGTGCCAAGGGCACAGCGGGGCGTACACCCCCAATTCCTTTGATGGACATGGTTCTTCCAGGGATTATGTCCTCCGTATTCACCACTTCAGGTCGCACCAGGATGAAGGAAGCTCCAGAATCTCTCAGTCCCATGGTCACTCTGTCACCCACAATTACACTCTGCAGGTTATCCTCTCGTTTCCCCACAGACCCACCCACAAGCAATACTGATGGTGCCCCTCCACGGACTGGTGAGGGCATATTCCTAGTGGGGCAAGTCCTGCTCAGATGACCAATCTGGTTGCATCGAAAACAACGGCGGGCATCTGACTCACTTGACATAGCCCTGGCTACGCTGGCAGTCGGCGGTGAAGTTCTCACTGCAGATCTTATAGGTGGTGATTGAACTGTAGCTTCTCTCCAGGTCGAAGTAGCAGCTGACACAAGTCCACGCCTGGATGTGGGTGCATGGATGTCGGCATAGTCATCTGCCAGTTCTGCAGCAGCCCTAGCATTTTTTGGCTTTCTTTCCAAAATCCACTCTCGTACATTAGGGCTCCGGGTCTGCAAGAACTGCTCCAGGACCATTAAGTCATTAAGGGCTTCATAGGTAGTAGCTTGTACTCCTGTTACCCATTGCCGGAACGTGGTTTCTAATTGTGCAACATATAGAATGCAGCTGGATGATGGGCATTGCTGCATACTCCTAAACTTTTTCCTGTAAGACTCAGGAGTAAGGTTAAAAGTTTTTTGCAATGCAGATTTGATTGCCTCATAGTTGTTATCAGTCTCTGGGGGAAGGGACACAAACACATCCAAGGCTTTCCCTTTCAATTGTGGAGTTAAATATCTGCCCCACTGGTCTGAGGGTAGTTGATGCTGCCTGCATACTTTCTCAAAACTTTTTAAAAATACATCCAAATCTGTCCCTTCTTCGAGGGAAGGAAAATCATCCTTACGGAGCCTACGTGTGCTGGACTCTGATGCATTGCTGTTCAGTGAGGATTGAAGGGTAACTTGCAGTTTAGCAAGTTCCAGCTCATGTCTCCTTTGTGCCTCCCTTTCGGCTAGCCTCTCTGCAGATTCCCTTTCTGCAGCCTGCTGTTGGATCATCACATGCAGGGCCTCCTGAGGATTTGCAGCCATCAGTTGCCGAAATAAATCAGTTGAGCAAATGTCCTTAATGTTTTGAGGGGTACAACCACCAGGAATTTCAGCAAGCAACACTCCTGCAGTAGTAGGGAGCTCGGTAACCCTTTCAGTATCCGTCTCTGGCTGGAAAATATGGCTGTCAGCCTCCACAAGGTCAGCAATAAGTTGTGCCTTATTTTTGCCAAAAGTTGGTAAATTCTTTTCTTGGCACAACAATTCCAAGGCCTCTTTTGATTGTTTGCGATAGGCCTCCATATTCACAAATAGGATAGAGAAAGAAAAACAAAAGATGGGAGGGGAGAACTGTTTTGCACTTTGTATGTATTTTAAATCAGCACTGAGCTTGGTCTTTGGAAATTACACAAAAACAAGTATGCAATTTCTTTTAGTGCTAAGACCCCCTTTACAGGTAAAATCTAGCTAGCACTAAAAATCTCTAAATATATCCCACTAGCTGCCGCCAGTTTGTCACGTGCGTGGGCTATAGGCCCAGCCGAGACAGTGGGGAGAGTGTGGAAGTGACAGGGTTAATGACACCAGACCCCTGGTTACCTGTTGCTAGTCCCAGCAACCACTCAATTAACCCCTGCAATCCCTTCTACACTATCCCCCTTAGTACTACTGCCACCACCAAGACTTTTAAACCCGGGCGTCTTAGGTTACCCCACACACAGGAGAATTATAGTATCACAGTTCTACTTTTACTGATAAAACATATATAGTTAACCCCTTTTTGGTAACGTGTTTACCTGAGCTTTCCTCTGGAGAGTGAAGCTCATAGAGAACAGAGACACAAGCTGATTAAGTAAACATTTAATCTGACAAAAAGGATTCACAGTGCTGAGTACAAAATACAGAAATAAATGACATACAGATAACAAATTGCAACACAGTACATAAAATAAAATAGGAGAAAACACAAGAAATTCCTTACATATATTTACCCCATATAGAATTCTTGTGGGAGTCTTAGATGGTATAGGTCTCCTAGAAGTTACTGACAAAAAGAAAATGAATAACTGACCTCCCTGGATAGTCCAACACCCTCATATATCTAAACTAGTTGTTTCTCAGTGGGCAGACCCCTGGGGGGTGGATCAGAGGGGGCTGGTCTGGCAGTCTATTGCCCACTCTATGAAATTCCTTGTGTCCAGCTCTGGTGATGGCTATCTAGATGTTTTATGGTCTAGGCCTGGTGCAAGATCAAAGACCACAATAAACGTCATCCCAAGGTTTACAAAAAAACAACTCTTAACATATATAAACACACATCAAACACCAACTCATGCTTTTGGCATGACACACTGTCTTTTCAGAGAAACATTATAGCCTAGTGATAACTTCACTGGCCACTCCTCAGATGGCTGTTAGAGATCCTTCCTGGGTCATGGCTGCCTAAAATGCATCCAAACATTCAGTATCTCCTCCCTCTGCATGCAGACACTGAACTTTCCTTATAGAGATTCATTGGTTCAATTCATGAAAAGAAAAAGAACGAACTAATGGGATCAGAGCAAACGGAATCCCAAAAGTCCGAGGATAGGACTATATGGGTATAGACGGGAATGTACCCAAATAATATAAAGAAAAGAAATTACCTTGGGGTATTAGAGAGGAAAAAAGGCATAAAACCGTTCCTCTCAAACCCCCCCAGGGATATTAAAGGGACACTATAGTCAGCTGAACAACTTTAGCTTAATGAAGCAGTTTTGGTGTATAGAACAAGCCCCTGCAGCTTCACTGCTCAATCCTCTGCCATTTAGGAGTTAAATCCCTTTGTTTATGAACCCTAGTCACACCTCCCTGCATGTGACTTGCACAGCCTTCCATAAACACTTCCTGTAAAGAGAGCCCTATTTAGGCTTTCTTTATTGCAAGTTCTGTTTAATTAAGATTTTCTTATCCCCTGCTATGCTAATAGCTTACTAAACCCTGCAAGAGCCTCCTGTATGTGATTAAAGTTCAATTTAGAGATTAAGATACAATTATTCAAGGTAAATTACATCTGTTTGAAAGTGAAACCAGTTTTTTTTTCATGCAGGCTCTGTCAATCATAGCCAGGGGAGGTGTGGCTAGGGCTGCATAAACAGAAACAAAGTGATTTAACTTCTAAATGACAGTGAATTGAGCAGTGAAATTGCAGGGGAATGATCTATACACTAAAACTGCTTTATTTAGCTAAAGTCATTTAGGTGACTATAGTGTTCCTTTAACTTGTAAGGCCTGGGGTTTAATAGAGGGGTTTGGCATACATTTGACGCGAG
>OW240915.1:331826879-331863472 GCA_933207985.1 Pelobates cultripes
GATCCTGGAACACAAAATATTGTGTTTATAGTTATTAACAATATCTGATAATCACTTTATTCTTACCATGTGTCAAGCGATGGTCCCCAATATGCCCCTTACAAGTCACTCTGTCCTGTTAATCCCGCTAGGACTGACCCTAGTGGGTCATTGCAAGCTTCTATTATTATTGGTTAACAATTCTAATTTCCAAATACCCAGGCATTAAATCAGTAAATTGCTCAGAAAGTGTTGTAACAAGTTAGACATGTCGCCTGTATGATACAGAGATAGATCACAATTAATTTCTTAAAAAGTTCAGATTTGTTGTAATATTTATTACCTGGGGCCCGGTCAGCAATGGGGTGCTTTAATAGCGCGACCAAGCCCCATTGTTGACATCAGAGTGCCCGCTGGGAGGGAGCCGTCACTTCCTCCCAGCATACACAGAGCAGAGCTGCGCAGGAGGAGAATGCAAGGAGAGGAGGGAGTCAGAGTGGGAGCTCTGACTCCCACCAGCATTAGGCAGCCACTAGACCCCAGGGATGTCACCCACCTGCACCTAAAAGTAGGAAACCGGAGGGTGACTAAAAATTTTTTAACAGTTTGTGTGTGTGAATGTATGTATGTGTGTGTGTGTGTGTGTGTCTGCATGTGTGTCTGTGTGTATGTGTGTGTCTGTATCTGTATATCTGTGTGTCTGCATGTGTGTGTCTGTATCTGTGTGTCTGTATGTCTGTGTTTGTGAATGTCTGTATCTGTATATCTGTGTGTGTGTCTGCATGTGTGTGTGTGTGAATGTCTGTATCTGTATATCTGTGTGTCTGCATGTGTGTGTCTGTATCTGTGTGTCTTTATGTGTGTGTTTGTGAATGTCTGTATCTGTTTATCTGTGTGTGTGTCTGCATGTGTGTGTGTGTGTGAATGTCTGTATCTGTATATCTGTGTCTGTATGTGTGAATTTCTGTATCTGTATATCAGTGTGTCTGTATGTGTGTGTGCGTTTGTGAATGTCTGTATATGTGTGTCTGCATGTGTGTGTATCTGTATGTATATCTCTTTGTATGTGTATATCTTTGCATGTGTGTCCGTGTAAAGCTTACACTTTACTGGCCATTGCAGTGATACTAACATCTTCCAGTTATTTAAATATAAATAAGGATGTGGGATAGTGCGCAGGTAATGTTTGTTGTTTTTAAGTTACCACTTTGTAATTATATGATCAGTTAATTAGACTGAATCTCGTTAACGCTATCTTATCAATGGACACCAGAATAATCACTGTAACAGATCCACTGTTCCTAAATTACTATTTTTCAATGACTGGATCGGTATACGAACCTCACCGAACAGATTGCCCCATTTGGTTCGTATACCGAATAAAGTACCGACCACCCAGAACAGTTGTGTGCCACTTGACCTCACTACCACCTTCACAAATCGTAATCACTTCAACATTGTAAGCTGTCGGCTGGGTTGCCGGCGTTCATATGTATGAAGACGAGGCGGCGGCCACCTTGGTTTTTGAACGCACCCAGCGGTGTTTGGTCATCGAGTGTATGGAACTATTATCGGGCACTCGGCGGCATGAACACCGCTGGAACTTCCACATCCACCTGCGTTCGTTTCCATTCGTCTAAGATGAGCGGCGTTCAGTGGGAGCAAACTCCCGAACAAGATACATGGTGTAAGCGTATGCACGAACAGTTTATTTGCATATATGGTTATATTTCATACTCCCGAAAGAGACCGACCGCACAGGCTGAATTCATGTAACTCTTTTGGGCAGGTGCCTTGTGTGTGGTCGCTCTAAACTATACCTCAGTGGCGATTTGGCTACGTTCGTGGGATCTGAGCGCTTTTCGAATATGTTGGGCGTTCAGATCCAGGCTGTCTGGGGATATAGTACTTGAGGGGGTACCACACTGTTAAAGGGGTGTTTTGAGGGGTTAATACATATATATGTCCTATACATGTCCTGGACCTGAGAGTTAATATAATTATGTTGTGTACTTTGTGTCTGTTGCCTCTAAGGTCCAGTGGGGAATGCCCCTGGAATATGTTATTGTAGACCCATTGCATGGGGATTAACATAAAAGGCCGTGTGTGGTCCCATTAAAACCAGTTCCTGCTTACCCTCAACACAGAGCCTCGTCTCGTGATTGAGGGAACTGCTATACCTGCTTTGATTACCGCAAAGATCAATTGAACCGCACTAGATGGGAAATACTTCAGCATTGCTCAGACTAAGGAAAAGGACATCTCTAGGGACGGAAACCCCTCTTTACTCAGGGTGGCCACCACAATCACACATTATAACCATGATAACAGACATGGTGACATACCTAATGTGATAGGTGTCCTTTACTTGTCCAAAGCAACTTCCAGGAGCCAAAGCAATACCAGTCTCCTCCAGCAGGTGGTGACAGAACATGTTGTCTGGTTCCAGGCCTTGAGTCTGACAATGAAGACACAGCATTGGTAAATGGTCTAATAAGTGGGATGTGTTAACATATTCCCTGTAACAATCTCTCCATCAGACAGTCTTTATTGTATCATTTGTATAAATACTTCCATTCATTTAGGATTTAATCAGACTGTTAGCTGGTGTCACCTTGAAAATACAAATATCTAAACAGGTGTAATCGCTTGATCTCCATGGTAACGTGTTTTCTGTCCCATGACAACCTTTGAAAAGTTGCTAAAATAAGGTGAAAATTCCCTTGAGTTTCCATAATGGGATCGTGTGATCTGTGGGCTATCAGAGATATAGAAAGTCACATTGAAGACTTAAAATCACAGACACATCTGACAGTCGGAGATTATTTTCGATATATTCAGTTTAGACATTTTGCTCAGACTCCGGCTATTAGGAGCGCAGGGCAGTCTACACCTTCATCTTTCGAAAAACTGTGTATTTCAGGGAGATGTAAGAAAGGTCTAATTTCAACTCTATACTCATATCTAAGTCAGGAACCATCAGTGTGGGGCACACTTAGATATGTGTCACATTGGGAATCAGATTTAGGTGAAGCCCCAGAGATGGGAGTGTGGGCAGATATCTGGAGAACAGCGTCTAAAATATCAATTTGCGTGTTCTCACACGAGCAAATGTTTACGATTTTGTTTAGGTGGCATGTTACTCCTGTTTTTATGTATAGAATTGGTAGAAAAACATCAGATCTTTTCTGGCGATTATGTGGACTCAGGGGCACCTACCTACATATATGGTGGGAGTGTCCTAAAATTACTGACTTTTGGAAACTAACTTTGTTTTTCAAAGATCAACTGAATTCTCGCCTTGGATATTCCTAATCTCTAGACCTATAGAGGGGATGTCAAAGCATTCACAGAAACTACTACATTCCATAACATTAGCAGCCGTAGAGTTATTGCAGCTTGATGGTTAAAAACTGATATTCCCCCAATAAGTAAAGTTATTTTAAAAATTGAAGATAATTTACTCAGGATTAACTAACTTCAAAAATAATTTATTAAAATTTGGGATCCATAGTGAAAGTTTATTACTAATAAAAATAGATAAGAAAACCGCGCTGTATCTGTGACAAACTCCTCTTTTTACAGGAGTTTGCCACGAGCTCCTGGAGGAGCCTGCTGGCCAGCCTTCTGCCCACAGACTATGGACCCTGTGGAAAATAATGTAAAAGTCTCTGTTCGTGCCTTTTTGTAGTTATATGGCCACACTTCAACCTTTCGAAGCGGCACTTCGAATTACCGAACAACCGCAACAACCAGAGACTACCCTGGAGCTTGTTAACACCTATTAACAACTTGGAACGTTTCTCAACGCAGTGTTCTAATTGTTCGTCTGGGTGGGCGCAATTCCTATAGACAACCACCAGGTGGTGGCCATCTTGTTCACATGAACGCAGGCAGCAGTGTTTGGGCATGAATCTCCTGGAACTAAAATCGGATACAGAAACTCCGGAACACTGCTAGACTTCCATCATCGCCTACGTTTGTTTCTATTTAGCTTAGAAGGGCACTGTTTGGTGAGTTCATTCATCTGGATGAAGGGAACAAGCTCCAGGGTAAGACTATTGACTCTGTTCGGTAGTTTGTTCGTTTTCAAACTGCCTAACTAGACCTACCGCAAGCCCTGATTCTCTGGAACTGTTTTGGACATGGGACCATGCCTGTGGTTGGTCAAATAAATGACTTCCATAGAATTTCTGAACGCCTGAACTGATCTGGGTGATTTTGGGATATGTTGATCACCCAGATCAGGGCTATCAGGGGACATGTGAGGAGATATCATGTGTTTTGGTGTACTTTTGGGACTTTTTAGAAATGTGTTTTTCCTGCCAGTTGATAATTGGGTTAGTGCAGTATCTGATCCAATTATCTCCCAGGCAGAGGGGAGGGACTGTGTGCCATGTGTGGGAGTGCCTTACATTGTAAATGTGTTATTATTGGTTTGCAAGATTGTGTCCCTGTCCCCAACAAGGTCCATGTGCGCGTACCCCTTGCATACAGCGCTACGGAATTATTTATTTATTTATAAAAATATTTTACCAGGAAAGATACATTGAGATTTCTCTCGTTTTCAAGTATGTCCTGGGTCCACAAATCATTGCATTGTTACATTAGGGTACAATAAGATACAAAAACAATATTAATACACAATAAATACAAAATTTAACATAGAACAGGTAGGAAATATATAATCAGCCATGACACGTGCATTCTGTTTGAGATATGTAGAGAGGGATCTCTTAAAGGACTTTAGGCTTAAGGAAGATTTTAAAATAATAAAATAATAATAATAATAATAATAATGGGGATTTACAAATAAGGCCAAGTGTGGCATCATTAAAATCTATTCCAGCTTACACTCCAAAACTGTGTATTGTCCTGTTATTGGAGGGCAAAGGACTAGAGCTCCCAGGACTGAGTGTCGTCCAGTGCCTGGGGGTGTCTAGAGCTAATTCCCCATTCGGCTCCAGGATAGAGCGGGTCCAGGACCCCCAGTCAAGCCACGGCGACTGGGGGCAAGAGTGCTGAGGTTTGTCCCCTGTTTTAGCTAGGAAGCGGTCCTTGGCGGAGGTACCCAGCTGGGGTACAGGGAACTCTGTCACAGTATATTTAAGGGGAATTACACAAACAGGTGTGAATATTTTGTCTCTTCTCTCTCTCTGAGATTAAGTATTTTTAGTCTATACTTGAAAAAATTTGGGGGAAATCCATTTTGTAAAATGTTATAAAGCAATTTATATGTACTGCATAATTAATGCATTTTGCTTATGCCTATAATATATAATATATATTTTTTTGGCTTCCTCACATAAATAGAGAATAAAAAAAAAAAGAAAGTAACATTGGTTACCTGGGCCAGTTTCACGGCTCTCTCTGGGATGTGGATCCTGGGAAAGGCGTACATTGCGCCCTGGATCGGATTACAGTGGATCCCGGGTGCCTGGTTTAAAATCTCCTCAGTTAGCTTAGCATTCTCTGCTAGCGCACTGAGCACGGCCTTTTTCTCCTGGGAAAATACAATTAAACAGGACAATATGATATGAGACAGAATCGTATCTATCATTCTATTTGTGAGGCCATGATCCCAATGTATCGTTCCAGATAAAACATTTTATTCATACAGAATTCATCAAGGAGGTAATGGATAATGTTATAAACTAAAAGAGCCTTTTCATTATATTTCACATCAATCTGTGGAATCCCTTCGGGCTACTTAATCTGTTTACACCATAGCGCCCCCTATGGACTTATTCAAACTCACCCCCTACACTCAGTGCCAGGCTGATATTATAACAGACACCACTCGCAATTCTTCAGCTTACCTGGGGGTCAGTTTACAAAGAGGGAAGGCATTGTCCATCTTGATCATTTTGTGAGTCATGGTTTTTACTATAAACAGAGAAAAGGGGGCATCCATGGCCAATCCATCAGCCCATGGGTAAAGGAAAGGGTTCGTCCACGTATCCATCAGCTTGAATAGTTTATCAATACAGTAGTATTGCTCCCTTATTATGTCCGGTCATGATTCTCACCTCCATGAAGGTTTTATAAGATGGATCTGCTGGCTGTGGGGGGTCCATCATTATATCCATGGCCAGCATCCCAATAACATTGGGTACAGCGAAGGACTTCAATGTGAATAGTTTCTGAAACACAGCTGGGTCAATATTCACAAACTCAATGTACCCACAGCGCAGTCCACACCTGCAGGGGAGAGTTAGGTAGTTTTGGTCAAAACGTTGTGTTGTGGAATGAATGTTTATACAATGTCACTTAGCACAATATAAAGAATCGGCTGAGATAAGAAAGCTCGAGTGATCTGTACTCACTCTCCACTGACCCCCTTGGAGACAGAATTGACTGAAACGAGCTGGATCTGCTGGGAGTATCGGGGTCCAATTTCAAACAGAACCTTCTTGAAGGAATGGAAAGTGGCACCCAGACCAAAAATATTCTCTTGACAGACCTGTGCAATGGACGCAAGAAAAGAAGAAGAACGCAATGAACGAGAAAAGGAAGGAAGAATGGAAAATATATAATGTACGCCTCGTTCCCCTTTTTCCTTCCCACTTGGTAACTGTTTCCCACGTTGCCAATTACATCAGTGATTCCGCCCCCAGTGTTGCTCCGGTCGAGTTAAAGAGTGCCATTAAATTCCATCTATACAGTGTACAAGCTGATTTGCTAGTAAATGTATATATTGAGAGAAAAGACTATTTAAAGATATATCTATCTCCCACCTGTCAGACAATTATTCATCATGGACTCTATGCAGAAAATTTGACTGACAAGGGAGAGCAGAAAAGGCCAACCACGGTACTTCTACTCTACACACTTGGCAACCACAGCGCATGCACTACCTGCCTGGAGGCTGTCCCTTTGTTCAGAGGCTGGCATGCTGGCAATGAAGCCGGTGTGTCGGCATTGCATAGGAGTTGTTCCCTGTTTGGATGAAGATCCCCCAATCAGGACAAAATAAAGAAAAGACCAGGGGGAGCAGAGAAGGTGTTGCAGAAGTGTAGACACATAGCTCTGTGAGGGCATAACAGTGCTGGACTGGAGACACATAGCTCTGTGAGGGCATAGTAGCCCTGGACTGGAGACACATAGCTCTGTGAGGGCATAGCAGAGCTGGACTGGAGACACATAGCTCTATGAGGGCATAGCAGGATTGGAGACACATAGCTCTGTGAGGGCATAGCAGGACTGGAGACACATAGCTCTGTGAGAGCATAGCAGGACTGGACTGGAGACACATAGCTCTGTGAGGGCATATCAGGACTGGACTGGAGAAACATAGCTCTGTGAGGGCATTTCAGGACTGGAGACACATAGCTCTGTGAGGGCATAGCAGGACTGAACTGGAGACACATAGCTCTGTGAGGGCATAGCAGCGCTGGACTGGAGACACATAGCTCTGTGAGGGAATAGCAGGACTGGAGACACATAGCTCTGTGAGGGCATAGTAGGACTGGACTGGAGACACATAGCTCTGTGAGGGCATAGCAGGACTGGAGACACATAGCTCTGAGAGGCATAGCAGGACTGGAGACACATAGCTCTGTGAGGGCATAGCAGGACTGAACTGGAGACACATAGCTCTGTGAGGGCATAGCAGCGCTGGACTGGAGACACATAGCTCTGTGAGGGCATAGCAGGACTGGAGACACATAGCTCTGTGAGGGCATAGCAGGACTGGACTGGGGACACATAGCTCTGTGAGGGCATAGCAGCGCTGGACTGGAGACACACAGCTCTGTGAGGGCATAGCAGGACTGGAATGGAGACACATAGCTCTGTGAGGGCATAGCAGGACTGGACTGGAGAAACAAAGCTCTGTGAGGGCATAGCAGGACTGGATTGGAGACACATAGCTCTGTGAGGGCATAGCAGGACTGGAGACATTGCTCTGTGAGGGCATAGCAGGACTGGACTGGAGACACATAGCTCTGTGAGGGCATAGCAGGACTGAACTGGAGACACATAGCTCTGTGAGGGCATAGCAGCGCTGGACTGGAGACACTTAGCTCTGTGAGGGAATAGCAGGACTGGAGACACATAGCTCTGTGAGGGCATAGCAGGACTGGACTGGGGACACATAGCTCTGTGAGGGCATAGCAGCGCTGGACTGGAGACACACAGCTCTGTGAGGGCATAGCAGGACTGGACTGGAGACACATAGCTCTGTGAGGGTATAGCAGCGCTGGACTGGAGACACATAGCTCTGTGAGGGAATAGCAGGACTGGAGACACATAGCTCTGTGAGGGCATAGCAGGACTGGACTGGGGACACATAGCTCTGTGAGGGCATAGCAGGACTGGATTGGAGACACATAGCTCTGTGAGGGCATAGCAGGACTGGAGACATTGCTCTGTCAGGGCATAGCAGGACTGGACTGGAGACACATAGCTCTGTGAGGGCATAGCAGGACTGAACTGGAGACACATAGCTCTGTGAGGGTATAGCAGCGCTGGACTGGAGACACATAGCTCTGTGAGGGAATAGCAGGACTGGAGACACATAGCTCTGTGAGGGCATAGCAGGACTGGACTGGGGACACATAGCTCTGTGAGGGCATAGCAGCGCTGGACTGGAGACACATAGCTCTGTGAGGGCATAGCAGGACTGGACTGGAGACACATAGCTCTGGGAGGGCATAGCAGGATTGGACTGGAGACACATAGCTCTGTGAGGGCATAGCAGGACTGGACTGGAAACACATAGCTCTGTGAGGGCATAGCAGGACTGGAGACACATAACTCTGTGAGGGCATAGCAGGACTGGACTGGGGACACATAGCTCTGTGAGGGCATAGCAGCGCTGGACTGGAGACACACAGCTCTGTGAGGGCATAGCAGGACTGGACTGGAGACACATAGCTCTGTGAGGGTATAGCAGCGCTGGACTGGAGACACATAGCTCTGTGAGGGAATAGCAGGACTGGAGACACATAGCTCTGTGAGGGCATAGCAGGACTGGACTGGGGACACATAGCTCTGTGAGGGCATAGCAGGACTGGATTGGAGACACATAGCTCTGTGAGGGCATAGCAGGACTGGAGACATTGCTCTGTCAGGGCATAGCAGGACTGGACTGGAGACACATAGCTCTGTGAGGGCATAGCAGGACTGAACTGGAGACACATAGCTCTGTGAGGGTATAGCAGCGCTGGACTGGAGACACATAGCTCTGTGAGGGAATAGCAGGACTGGAGACACATAGCTCTGTGAGGGCATAGCAGGACTGGACTGGGGACACATAGCTCTGTGAGGGCATAGCAGCGCTGGACTGGAGACACATAGCTCTGTGAGGGCATAGCAGGACTGGACTGGAGACACATAGCTCTGAGAGGGCATAGCAGGATTGGACTGGAGACACATAGCTCTGTGAGGGCATAGCAGGACTGGACTGGAAACACATAGCTCTGTGAGGGCATAGCAGGACTGGAGACACATAACTCTGTGAGGGCATAGCAGGACTGGAGACATATAACTCTGTGAGGGCATAGCAGGACTTGACTGGTGACACATAGCTCTGTGAGGGCATAGCAGGACTGGACTGCAGACACATAGCTCTGTGAGGGCATAGCAGGACTGGACTGGAGACACATAGCTCTGTGAGAGCATAGCAGGACTGGAGACATAACTCTGTGAGGGCATAGCAGGACTGGAGACACATAGCTCTGTGAGGGCATAGCAGGACTGGAGACACATAGCTCTGTGAGGGCATAGCAGGACTGGACTGGAGACACATAGCTCTGGAGGGCATAGCAGGACTGGATTGGAGACACATAGCTCTGTGAAGGCATAGCAGGACTGGACTGGAGACACAGCTCTGTGAGGGCATAGCAGGACTGGACTGGAGACACAGTTCTGTGAAGGCATAGAAGGACTGGACTGGAGACACATAGCTCTGTGAGGGCATAGCAGGACTGGACTGGAGAAACAAAGCTCTGTGAGGGCATAGCAGGACTGGACTGGAGACACATAGCTCTGTGAGGGCATAGCAGGACTGGAGACATTGCTCTGTGAGGGCATAGCAGGACTGGACTGGAGACACATAGCTCTGTGAGGGCATAGCAGGACTGAACTGGAGACACATAGCTCTGTGAGGGCATAGCAGCGCTGGACTGGAGACACATAGCTCTGTGAGGGAATAGCAGGACTGGAGACACATAGCTCTGTGAGGGCATAGCAGGACTGGACTGGGGACACATAGCTCTGTGAGGGCATAGCAGCGCTGGACTGGAGACACACAGCTCTGTGAGGGCATAGCAGGACTGGACTGGAGACACATAGCTCTGTGAGGGTATAGCAGCGCTGGACTGGAGACACATAGCTCTGTGAGGGAATAGCAGGACTGGAGACACATAGCTCTGTGAGGGCATAGCAGGACTGGACTGGGGACACATAGCTCTGTGAGGGCATAGCAGGACTGGATTGGAGACACATAGCTCTGTGAGGGCATAGCAGGACTGGAGACATTGCTCTGTCAGGGCATAGCAGGACTGGACTGGAGACACATAGCTCTGTGAGGGCATAGCAGGACTGAACTGGAGACACATAGCTCTGTGAGGGTATAGCAGCGCTGGACTGGAGACACATAGCTCTGTGAGGGAATAGCAGGACTGGAGACACATAGCTCTGTGAGGGCATAGCAGGACTGGACTGGGGACACATAGCTCTGTGAGGGCATAGCAGCGCTGGACTGGAGACACACAGCTCTGTGAGGGCATAGCAGGACTGGAATGGAGACACATAGCTCTATGAGGGCATAGCAGGACTGGACTGAAGAAACAAAGCTCTGTGAGGGCATAGCAGGACTGGATTGGAGACACATAGCTCTGCGAGGGCATAGCAGGACTGGAGACATTGCTCTGTAAGGGCATAGCAGGACTGGACTGGAGACACATAGCTCTGTGAGGGCATAGCAGGACTGAACTGGAGACACATAGCTCTGTGAGGGTATAGCAGCGCTGGACTGGAGACACATAGCTCTGTGAGGGAATAGCAGGACTGGAGACACATAGCTCTGTGAGGGCATAGCAGGACTGGACTGGGGACACATAGCTCTGTGAGGGCATAGCAAACTGGACTGGAGACACATAGCTCTGTGAGGGCATAGCAGAGCTGGACTGGAGACACATAGCTCTGGAGGGCATAGCAGGACTGGACTGGAGACACATAGCTCTGAGAGGGCATAGCAGGATTGGACTGGAGACACATAGCTCTGTGAGGGCATAGCAGGACTGGACTGGAAACACATAGCTCTGTGAGGGCATAGCAGGACTGGAGACACATAACTCTGTGAGGGCATAGCAGGACTGGAGACATATAACTCTGTGAGGGCATAGCAGGACTTGACTGGTGACACATAGCTCTGTGAGGGCATAGCAGGACTGGACTGCAGACACATAGCTCTGTGAGGGCATAGCAGGACTGGACTGGAGACACATAGCTCTGTGAGAGCATAGCAGGACTGGAGACATAACTCTGTGAGGGCATAGCAGGACTGGGAACACATAGCTCTGTGAGGGCATAGCAGGACTGGAGACACATAGCTCTGTGAGGGCATAGCAGGACTGGACTGGAGACACATAGCTCTGTGAGGGCATAGCAGGACTGGATTGGAGACACATAGCTCTGTGAAGGCATAGCAGGACTGGACTGGAGACACAGCTCTGTGAGGGCATAGCAGGACTGGAGTGGAGACACATAGCTCTGTGAGGGTATAGCAGCACTGGACAGGAGACACAGTTCTGTGAAGGCATAGCAGGACTGGACTGGAGACACATAGCTCTGTGAGGGCATAGCAGGACTGGACTGGAGACACATAGCTCTGTGACGGTATAGCAGCACTGGACTGGAGACACATAGCTCTGTGACGGTATAGCAGCACTGGACAGGAGACACATAGTTCTGTGAAGGCATAGCAGGACTGGACTGGAGACACATAGCTTTGTGAGGGCATAGCAGGACTGGACTGGAGACACATAGCTCTGTGAGGGCATAGCAGCGCTAGACTGGAGACACATAGCTCTGTGATGGCATAGCAGGACTGGAGACACATAGCTCTGTGAGGGCATTGCAGGACTGGACTGGAGATACATAGCTCTGTGAGGGCATAGCAGGACTGGACTGGAGACACATAGCTCTGTGATGGCATAGCAGGACTGGAGACACATAGCTCTGTGAGGGCATAGCAGGACTGGACTGGAGACACATAGCTCTGTGAGGGCATAGCAGGACTGGACTGGAGACACATAGCTCTGTGAGGGCATAGCAGGACTGGAGACACATAGCTCTGGGAGGGCATAGCAGGACTGGAGACACATAGCTCTGTGAGGGCATAGCAGGACTGGGCTGGAGACACATAGCTCTGTGAGGGTATAGCAGCACTGGACAGGAGACACATAGTTCTGTGAAGGCATAGCAGGACTGGACTGGAGACACATAGCTCTGTGAGGGCATGGCAGGACTGGAGACACATAGCTCTGTGAGGGCATAGCAGGACTGGACTGGAGACACATAGCTCTGTAAGGGCATAGCAGGACTGGATTGGAGACACATAGCTCTGTGAGGGCATAGCAGAACTGGACTGGAGACACATAGCTCTCTGGGGGCATAGCAGTACTGGACTGGAGACACATAGCTCTGTGAGGGCCTAGCAGGACTGGACTGGAGACACATAGCTCTGTGAGGGCATAGCAGGACTGGACTGGAGACACATAGCTCTGTGAGGGTATAGCAGCACTGGACAGGAGACACATAGTTCTGTGAAGGCATAGCAGGACTGGACTGGAGACACATAGCTCTGTGAGGGCATAGCAGGACTGGACTGGAGACACATAGCTCTGTGAGGGCATAGCAGGACTGGACTGAAGACACATAGCTCTGTGAGGGCATAGCAGGACTGGAGACACATAGCTCTGTAAGGGCATAGCAGGACTGGACTGGAGACACATAGCTCTGTGAGGGCATAGCAGAACTGGACTGGAGACACATAGCTCTCTGGGGGCATAGCAGTACTGGACTGGAGACACATAGCTCTGTGAGGGCCTAGCAGGACTGGACTGGAGACACATAGCTCTGTGAGGGCATAGCAGGACTGGACTGGAGACACATAGCTCTGTGAGGGTATAGCAGCACTGGACAGGAGACACATAGTTCTGTGAAGGCATAGCAGGACTGGACTGGAGACACATAGCTCTGTGAGGGCATTGCAGGACTGGACTGGAGACACATAGCTCTAGGAGGGCATAGCAGGACTGGAGACACATAGCTCTGTGAGGGCATAGCAGGACTGGACTGGAGACACATAGCTCTGTGAGGGCATAGCAGGACTGGACTGGAGACACATAGCTCTGTGAGGGCATAGCAGGACTGGACTGAAGACACATAGCTCTGTGAGGGCATAGCAGGACTGGAGACACATAGCTCTGTGAGGGCATAGCAGGACTGGACTGAAGACACATAGCTCTGTGAGGGCATAGCAGGACTGGAGACACATAGCTCTGTGAGGGCATAGCAGGACTGGACTGGAGACACATAGCTCTGTGAGGGCATAGCAGGACTGGACTGAAGACACATAGCTCTGTGAGGGCATAGCAGGACTGGAGACACATAGCTCTGTGAGGGCATAGCAGGACTGGCTTACCTCATCCACGAAGAGGAGCAGGTTTTCTTCTGCAGCCAGTCGGATCACATCCTCAATACATTCTCTGCTCTCCACCCGTCCTGTGAACACATTTCGTTATATCCTACTAATCTGATACTTACTAACAAGAAACACATCAAACTATTCACTAACGTGCGAACTGTGTGCTTTAAGGTCAAATTAGTCAAATTGCTAAAATGTCAGCTCGGTTTTCAATTTAGGCTATTTTGACCCAAAAGAAGAAACTCGCAATGAATTCTGATAATTCATTCTTTAGTGAATCACCTGATAAGTAATGTCAAGAATTGTGTGGAAACAAAGTTGTGGTGATTGGAATGAAGGGACGTTCTGATACTTTGTGTCTAAGTGATAGATAGAAACTGAAGGTCCCAAACTGAGCTTTGTGAAGGTAACGTAGTTACTGTTTGTGGATTGAATTAAGAAAATAATCCAAGTTCCATTCCACCTATCAGGAGCCATATCTTTCTACCAGCCTGCCACATTTATCATTCATTTGGCTTCATGAATGGACCTGGGACAGGTAGCAATGTATGAGCAAGGAGGGCCTTTATGGAAATAATGAAATGTCTCCAAGATGTCCAAGCGGTCTACAGGCTGGGTTTTGTGTATACTGATAGTATCTCAGCTTACTGAGTACTTCAACAAGATGTGTGTCTGGGGATAAACTACATATCCCATAAACCCCAGCTAGAGAAACATAGGATACAAATAAACATGGACCAGAATTAAAGGCTTCTGATTGGTGGAGTCTATTCCTGAAAAAGAGAACCCTTTCTGGGTTTCAATGGTCTATGTTGCAATATCTTGCTATTTAGCCCATTTTGGTAGTTTGAGAAGAAATTTCCCTAAAGAAGATATAAGAAAATTGTATTTATTAAACTGTGAATCGTGTAGATTTAAAGTTGCAGGATTGTAGAATTCTTTAGTTTAGCTATTTCTGACCCAAATGTTTCTAAATTCACAGTAATTCTCCTGGTTTATTAAAATAATTTTCTGGAATTCTGAGTAATTCTGTGCAGAATTTCCCAGCAGGATTAACAATAATGTGACCCTCAGTGGGGTCGGCCCCATTAACCATCCCTTGGCAAATAATTAAATGGGGGACGGACTGATATCCTGTATAGGGCCAGGGGGGTCTTAGTCACACTCTGCAGGAATTGTTTGTAAAGTAAATGCTTACATTCAGACTTACTAACAGAATTTGTGGAATTTATCCTGTAATGGTGTCAGTAAATGATATATATGTCTTGCTGTAATTACCACCTGCACAGGAATGCCGTTCCAGTGATTTACTACTCTTACTTTTTCCATTTTGCACATACAATTGTAAAAAGACCCTGTGCTATGTTACAGCACAGGCAGCCAGCCATTGGCTAGCAGGTATCTTCATGTTGAATTGCAAGCTCTGGGGATCAGAAAGCTCCCTTTCCAAGCAGTGCCAGTACATAAACCATGCAGTTAATACACATTAGTTATGGTACCAGTTGGGTTTCCTGGGTTCATGACACAGAGGACCTTCGGATTGCAATGCGTCCTGGCTTTGTAAAGAGATTGGCGAATATTGTCCACATTCAGAGACCATCCATTCTCTTCATCTAGGTTATATTCCACCTTCACTGCAGCAGACAGCATAATGGTGTCCACGTACACTGGGTACTGGGGCACTGAAAGCATGATACCAGTTCTTAATGGCTCGTCTTCATTTACCACCATGGTGAGCACGCTCTGTGAAGGGATAATAATTACACTGAGCGAGTCCAATTAATGTGCATTCGTCTCATCATTAACATTATGTACATTTATATTATATAAACCATAACCACTACATGCCATTTTAGTGGCTGCTAATAGGCTACATGTGCTGTCCACCAGTTCTAAGCCAAACATTTGTTAAACAGACACTCCAGGCATCCAGACCATTTAAGCCCATTAGAGTGGTCTGGGTGCCAACTCCCACTACCCTTAACCCTGCAAGTGTAATTATTGCAGTTTTCATAAGGCTGAACTTGATGGACACAAGTCTCTTTTCAGCTCTGTAACTATGTAACTATGTAATAAACTGCAATATTTACCTTGCAGCATTAAGTCCGTCTCTAGTGACTGTCTATCAGACAGCCACTAGAGGGACTTCCGTGTTCTTAGAACACGAAAAGTGTGTTATATGACGCTGGATATCCTCCGCTATGCAGAATCCCCTTAGGGAGGTCTAGTGTGCGCACGGCCATTGCCATTGAGAGTAGGTGGAGAGTTGGCAGAGCCTGACCAGCGCCGAGGGACATCGTCGCTGGACTCCAGTAAGTCACTTAAAGGGATTTACCTCCTTTAGCAACATGGGATGGGAGGTGGGAGGGAGAGGGGCACTACAGGGTCCCTTTAAGCATTGTAACAAAAACTGGGGGACCCTGACACTCAGCCTGTCAATGAAATCCAAATATGGATAAAACGCATATTGTTAATACAGAAGTTGCATGTTAGCAATAGGTAGAGCAGGAGGTGTTCAAGGATCCCCATGTTTGGTAAAACCGTTTGAAAAGAGTTTTACCCAAAACCGAGGGATGTTGCCAGAGGGCTAATGGTACCATATATACTAGAGCAGTCTGTAGTGGATACAGTGCTTAGACTATATTAAACATCTAGTTGGTATTTGGGTGGTTCCTAACATGTGACTCACCCTGTATATTAAACCTGCTATGTATTAATTAACAAGGCAGTCATGCCTGGATATAATTAATTATCAAGCTACAAAGGTCAGTAATTGGTGGAAATATTTAACTTTGGGCAAGGTAAGACATTGTGATTTAACTTGTTTTGAGCTAGGTGGCTTTTATATTTAAATTGCATAATGATTTGAGAGCTTTAACTCTTTTTTTCTCTTTATTCGAGATTAAAATAATGCATGTTACTAGGTACTCCCTAAACTCGGACACAGGATGGTGCAGCTGCAGGAGGATTCAAATTCTATATTTCCATTGATTTCTAGACACAAACTGTCAAACTGGGTAGTGTTTGGGATGATAGGAAGTATAATGTTTATTGCAGGAGCCTATTTGTAAATAATATATATATATATATATAAATATAAATGTAATATGTGATCCGGAACAGCCTCGTACCACAATCGCTGCCGTGGCTCCACTAGACACCACCACATTCTTTGGGTCACAGGGGATTCCGCCATCCCTTCTCTGGATGAAGTGCGCGATCCTTTGTGGCAGTGTTTCCCATGAATAAAACTCATTGTAACTTCCTGTAAAGACATTGAAACACAATCCAGTGATATAGGAAGGATTTTGGGATTAACCTTAATGAAGGTCTTTCAATTTATCTTTCCTTATTACTTACCAAGGTGTGATGGCTGATCTTTTATCTTTAATGGTTGATCAACACTTAGAAATCTGATATTACAAATGTTTTTACTACTGCTCCTTTACATTCTGCCCATTCTAATGTCTCCTTGGACATTACTCAAGCTTTCTTTAATGTCCACAAATCATATAAAAAGCAGATCAGTGCTTGGTGGGAGATCTCGTCTGGAGTCTTATTTCACACAAAACACGGTAACGAGAGGGCTCCGTACTCCCTCCAGCTTACAAAATCATAACTGAAAAGCATACTAGAATGAGGAATTAGATGCTCATTGAATTCTCTTTCGATTTGATGCGTTTTTCAAATTGAAAAAAAAAATATCAAAGGTGGTAATGAAAGCTTAGAAGGAGAATTGTGAGGAAGTTTAAAAATGATTCCTTTTATACATCTATCAATTCAAAATAAAATAAACATTTTGATAATTTTTGTAGGTCTATTAAGAAAAAGAAACACAAAATATTTTAAAGAAACTATCAAGACTTTCCAGATCTATCTTGAGAGCATTTTACTGCCTCCCAACGCTTCAGAAAAGCATTTTAAACCCCCACATCCCAGGATGTCCAGTTGTTTCTGGAAGCGTTCTTTGACTGAGAAATGCAGTGTCTTTGTTGACCTTACTCAAATTTATCCTCACCCACAAATATTTCACTTATGATGGAAAGATCTATTTATAAACAAAGGGCGCAGCTATGGGGACATGTTGTGCTCCTAATTATGCCAATTTGTATGAGGCCAAGTGGAAAGCAAAGTGGGTTTTTACCTCCCCATATTGGTCATGTGAAATTCTGGGTCAGATACATTGATGATATCCTCTTATTGTTTGATGAAAGTGTCGAGATGTACCAGACCTGGGTGGCTTTTCTTATGGTGTTAGCTTGACTTCTGTCATTGGGTCCAGTGAGAATGAATTTTTAAACTTTTAGATTATCAACTCTTCAGGGACAATTCATCTCCAAAATTTTATTTAAAGGAAGAGCCAACAACAATTTGGACTGGAGAAGTCTCCATCTGGAAACCTTGAAACAGGGTAATTCTTATGTCGTGTTTATTAGATCATTCCATAAATCAAATTTGTACCCTTATCTGGGATTACCATATTTTAGCATACCAATTATTCAGATATTTTACAAACACAGATCCCTCCCTAATTTGGTACCGTTAAATATGGTAATCCCATATAAGATTTTCAAATTCATAAATTAATGAAATTCTGCCAGCGCCAGATTTTTAATTCGTTTCATTCTTCCGATGTGACGTTCAGAGAGTCAGAATGTGGATGAATGGCTGAATGAGCTAATTTTTTGTCTGCATTCCAATTCTTCTGAAAACTAACGCCAAGGTTTAGTCAATTCCTTTTTCTCAGAGACAAACTGATGGTAGTAGGGAGCCACCTTGTAACAAAGTTTTAAAATGCAGTTTCAATGAAACCTTTTGGTGTGTTTTTTTTCCTTACTATTGCTGCTGTTTATTTAATCGAGAAGAGATTGTACCCAATATTATTTGTGAAGAAATCCCTCTTTTGTACAATATTTCTCCCCTATTTCATTCGGTAGATTTACCTACCGAACAAAGACCACCCCCTGGCTCATTAAACTTCAAAGACTGCTTCAATTGAACACTCTATCTGTGCGGCCAGCGTTCGTAATACCGAACGCCATGTGGCTGAGAAAACCGTGGCCATCTTTTTTCATGCGAACAAAGGCAGCGGGACTTGGTCGTCGAGTGTCTGGAACTAAAATCGCATACTCGACTTCCCGAACACCGGTCTCACACAGACGAATGCTGTAACACTAATTACTGAATTGCTAGAAGAGCGCTATTCAGTACTTTGGTGCATTCGACAGAGGGGAACAATCGCTGCTGAGAGCCAGGGGGATCCATTCGGTACTTTATTCCCTTTTACTAAAGTGACCGTCAAAACCCACCAAACTCATGGAACTGTTTTGGGCAGCCAGCCCACGGTGAGCCAGTCACAGAAGACTTCCACAGTTTTTGAGAACCCCTGAACCGATCTGGGTGAAATTTGAGTATGTTGGTCACCCAGATCGGGGCTATCAAGGGACATATTATTTTGGGGGATACCTCAAGTATAAAGGGGTGTTTCATATATTGGGGAAAAAATTGATTTTTCTGCCTGGAGATAATCAAGTTATTACTTTATCAGACTTGATTATCTCCAGGGTTAGGGGAGGGAATTGTGGGTGTGTGTTATGTTTTTACGGTACCTGATTGGTTAATCTTTGTCCCTCCCTGGGGGATGTCCCCTTGCATGGGGACTTGCATAAAAGCCTGTGTGCACTCATTAAAAGTTAGTTCAGTTGTACCCTTCTTCTTGACTTCGGCTGATGTTTGGGGATTCGTGTGTTTCACTAAGGGAATTATCTTATGAAGCTACTGGGATTACTATACGATTCGTCTACTTTATCTACCAAACGGAGAGCTATAATCACTGATGCTCTGGCGATTCGGGAGGAAATTAACCGAATGAGGTTTAAATACACTTGGTTTCCTTACATTATTAATGAATCATAGTTCATAAGTTACTTTCAGGTTTACACAACTAACAAATTATATAACAATTTATTAATAAGTCTAACAAATAAGTTTATTTTTAAAGGAAATAAAAGTTATATTTTAATTGCTAGGCTATTCACTTTTTAAATTTGTTGTCCTGTTTTATGAAGGGCTTTAACCTCTCTGTAAGTTAGCCCATGGCCACCGGTAGTGGGACAGGCAGAATAAAATTTGAGACATATGTTTAACATCTAAATGCTAAATGCTGCGTGTCTCATCCTTATCACTTACTTTGAGAGATCTGCGAATCTCGAAAGTTTTTTTTTTTACACTGTTTCTCTACACTCTGAATGTAACGCTGCATTTTATTGTTTCCTTGATATATGAAAACCTTCAATAAAAGGCTATTTACCAAAAAAAAAAGATAGCTCATGGCGTTAGACCCCACACCATGATTTTTTAAACAATGGAGTGTAATGTGAAATATTATGTGATTAGCTGGGACTCCTCGGGCCCAGCTCACAGATCGCTTCCTTTACCCACTGATCCATTTTCTAACGTCTGCAGGATAGACCGAGCTTTCCGCTTGGTATCTTCAGGGAATTCGCTATTGTCCAGGAGAGCTGGGTACATACACAGGGCCATCACCTAGAGAGGGTGAAATGTGTGTAAATGTTCATGGATGATGAGAACCAAAAACCAACAAAATGCCATCCAACGCTCTCCATCAAACACCCTCCACCAGACACCCTAAATAAGACACCCTCCAAGATATATATTTTCACCCCCCAAACAGATATTTTCTATCAGACACCATCAGAGACCTTCCATCAGACACTTGACATCAGATGCCCTAAATCAGACATCCTCCAAGAGATATTCTCCATCAGAGACCTTCCATCAGACTTCTCCATCAGACACCCTCCATATATATCCACTCTCACATTACCCAGTCCATTAACGTATATATTTAGCTTGAGAGTCAGCTCCGTTTTGTGATATTTTTCTCAATGAAATCATGATGGCTATATTAGCTGTGATCCCCCCAACCTGTCCATTATCCTTGGCAATGTGTCATAAAGGGGTTCAATACCTGTCTCAGGAAGGTACAGGGCTTTTGGCCCATTGCATGAAGGTCCCCAAAGTGACAAAAGATTATCTCCTTAAAGGGTTTCTGCTTCCCCTAAAGAAACAAGAGATTATTTAAGTTATTTTGGATCATCTACGATTTATTACATACCTCAGTGCATACTGAGATTTCATTTGATGTTTTGGTTTGGTAGAAAAATTACAGAAATTATTGAAGAGATGTGCAGAGAGAACCACAATCCCCTTTTTTTTAGCACCCTGGGACCAATGAACATCGGTGGGGGATGGAGGTGCCTTTCATAATAATCCAGTAATAGCCTAGCATCCTGTAATACTCCGTCCCCCAGACTCCCATCCAGTAATAGCCTGGCATCCTGTAATACTCCGTCCCCCAGACTCCCATCCAGTAATAGCCTGGCATCCTGTAATACTCCATCCCCCAGACTCCCATCCAGTAATAGCCTAGCATCCTGTAATACTCCATCCCCAGACTCCCATCCAGTAATAGCCTAGCACCCTGTAATACTCCGTCCCCCATACTCCCATCCAGTAATAGCCTAGCATCCTGTAATACTCCGTCCCCCATACTCCCATCCAGTAATAGCCTAGCATCCTGTAATACTCCATCCCCCAGACTCCCATCCAGTAATAGCCTAGCATCCTGTAATACTCCATCCCCAGACTCCCATCCAGTAATAGCCTAGCGTCCTGTAATACTCCATCCCCAAGACTCCCATCCAGTAATAGCCTAGCACCCTGTAATACTCCATCCCCAGACTCCCATCCAGTAATAGCCTAGCACCCTGTAATACTCCATCCCCAGACTCCCATCCAGTAATAGCCTAGCATCCTGTAATACTCCATCCCCAGTACTCCCATCCAGTAATAGCCTAGCACCCTGTAATACTCCATCCCCAGACTCCCATCCAGTAATAGCCTAGCACCCTGTAATACTCCATCCCCCAGACTCCCATCCAGTAATAGCCGAACACCCTGTAATACTCCATCCCCCATACTCCCATCCAGTAATAGCCTAGCACCCTGTAATACTCCATCCCCCAGACTCCCATCCAGTAATAGCCTAGCATCCTGTAATACTCCATCCCCAGACTCCCATCCAGTAATAGCCTAGCACCCTGTAATACTCCATCCCCCATACTCCCATCCAGTAATAGCCTAGCACCCTGTAATACTCCATCCCCAGACTCCCATCCAGTAATAGCCTAGCGTCCTGTAATACTCCATCCCCCAGACTCCCATCCAGTAATAGCCTAGCACCCTGTAATACTCCATCCCCCAGACTCCCATCCAGTAATAGCCTAGCACCCTGTAATACTCCATCCCCCATACTCCCATCCAGTAATAGCCTAGCACCCTGTAATACTCCATCCCCCAGACTCCCATCCCTAGCGTCCTGTAATAGACTCCCATCCAGTAATAGCCTAGCACCCTGTAATACTCCATCCCCCAGACTCCCATCCAGTAATAGCCTAGCACCCTGTAATACTCCATCCCCCAGACTCCCATCCAGTAATAGCCTAGCATCCTGTAATATAGACTCCCATCCAGTAATAGCCTAGCCCTGTAATACTCCATCCCCCAGACTCCCATACAGTAATAGCCTAGCGTCCTGTAATACTCCATCCCCAAGACTCCCATACAGTAATAGCCTAGCATCCTGTAATACTCCATCCCCAGACTCCCATCCAGTAATAGCCTAGCATCCTGTAATACTCCATCCCCCAGACTCCCATCCCAGTGTAGCCCTAGCACTTCCCTGTAATACTCCATCCCCAGACTCCATCCAGTAATAGCCCTATAGATGCACCATAATACTCAATCCCAGACTCCCATACAGTAATAGCCCACAGCATCCTGTGTCTCATCCCCATGCATCAGTATTAGCCCTAGCACCCTGTAATGCTCCATCCCCAGACTCCCATCCAGTAATAGCCTGGCACCCACCAATACTCCATCCCCAGACTCCCCATCCATTGACAGCCCTGGCAGCACCACATATTACTCCATCCCCCATACTCCCCATCCAGTAATAGCCCTAGCATCCTGTATTACTCCAAGCCACACCCCAGACTCCATCCAGTAATAGCCCTAGCAGCACCCTGTAATACTCCATCCCCATACTCCCATCGAAGCCAGCCACAGCACCCTGTAATACTCCATCCCCCATACTCCCATCCAGTAATAGCCTAACACCCTGTAATACTCCATCCCCCAGACTCCCATACAGTAATAGCCTAGCGTCCTGTAATACTCCATCCCCAGACTCCCATCCAGTAATAGCCTAGCACCCTGTAATACTCCATCCCCCAGACTCCCATCCAGTAATAGCCTAGCACCCTGTAATATTCCATCCCCCAGACTCCCATCCAGTAATAGCCTAGCACCCTGTAATATTCCATCCCCCAGACTCCCATCCAGTAATAGCCTAGCACCCTGTAATACTCCATTCCCCAGACTCCCATGCAGTAATAGCCTAGCGTCCTGTAATACTCCATCCCCCAGACTCCCATCCAGTAATAGCCTAGCACCCTCTAATACTCCATCCCCCAGACTCCCATCCAGTAATAGCCTAGCGTCCTGTAATACTCCATCCCCAAGACTCCCATCCAGTAATAGCCTAGCACCCTGTAATACTCCATCCCCAGACTCCCATCCAGTAATAGCCTAGCACCCTGTAATACTCCATCCCCCAGATTCCCATCCAGTAATAGCCTAGCACCCTGTAATACTCCATCCCCAGACTCCCATCCAGTAATAGCCTAGCACCCTGTAATATTCCATCCCCCAGACTCCCATACAGTAATAGCCTAGCACCCTGTAATACTCCATCCCCCATACTCCCATCCAGTAATAGCCTAGCATCCTGTAATACTCCATTCCCCATACTCCCATACAGTAATAGCCTAGCATCCTGTAATACTCCATCCCCCAGACTCCCATCCAGTAATAGCCTAGCACCCTGTAATACTCCATCCCCAGACTCCCATCCAGTAATAGCCTAGCATCCTGTAATACTCCATCCCCCATACTCCCATCCAGTAATAGCCTAACACCCTGTAATACTCCATCTCCCAGACTCCCATCCAGTAATAGCCTAGCACCCTGTAATACTCCATCCCCCAGACTCCCATCCAGTAATAGCCTAGCATCCTGTAATACTCCATCCCCAAGACTCCCATCCAGTAATAGCCTAGCGTCCTGTAATATTCCATCCCCAAGACTCCCATCCAGTAATAGCCTAGCACCCTGTAATACTCCATCCCCAGACTCCCATCCAGTAATAGCCTAGCACCCTGTAATACTCCATCCCCAGACTCCCATCCAGTAATAGCCTAGCACCCTGTAATACTCCATCCCCAGACTCCCATCCAGTAATAGCCTAGCACCCTGTAATATTCCATCCCCCAGACTCCCATGCAGTAATAGCCTAGGGTCCTGTTATACTCCATTCCCCAGACTTCCATCCAGTAATAGCCTAGCATCCTGTAATACTCCATCCCCAGACTCCCATCCAGTAATAGCCTAGCACCCTGTAATACTCCATCCCCAGACTCCCATCCAGTAATAGCCTAGCATCCTGTAATATTCCATCCCCAGACTCCCATCCAGTAATAGCCTAGCATCCTGTAATATTCCATCCCCCAGACTCCCATGCAGTAATAGCCTAGGGTCCTGTTATACTCCATTCCCCAGACTCCCATCCAGTAATAGCCTAGCACCCTGTAATACTCCATCTCCCAGACCCCCATCCAGTAATAGCCTAGCACCCTGTAATACTCCATCCCCCAGACTCCCATCCAGTAATAGCCTAGCACCCTGTAATACTCCATCCCCAGACTCCCATCTATTAATAGCCTAGCATCATGTAATATTCTAGCATCCCCACCTAGCATCCCCAGACTCCCATCCCATACGCATCGGCTGAGCACCCAACACATAAAGTCGCTCCAGCAAGCAGTGCCGGAACTACAGCACCAATACCAGCTCCATAAGCGCCGGTTCACTGCCAGGGAGACTCGTGGCGCCAAAATAATCTAAAGGTGCGTGGGTTATCGGAGAAGATCCCTGACGCAGAACTGCCACACTTTGCGAGGTGCTTGGTGGGGAGCTTACTACAACCCCGGCAGGCTAAAGCAGTGGTGATTGAAGGACAATTCCACATACCCTAACCCCTCAAAGCCCCGAACACAGCCTCCAGGGACCTGGTGGTCCGCTTCAGAAACTATAATACTCCATCCCACAGACTTCCATCCTAAACTGGGCTCTATTGTTAAAAACTCAGTTCTGATACCTGTTTCCAGTAATTTATTATTGATGTGGTCTCTTTTGTATAAGAGTTTAAGAATTGTCCCCCCTCTGCTATATCCTCTCTTACCTCCTCTATTTCCCTTTTGATGTCCATCGCTCGTTGTGTCACCGATCCTAAGATGGGGACGTTGATATTTGTGATGGATGTACTCAGGGTCTCCAAGCACAAAACTCTGTGTGGAGAGGCCATTTTGACCTCAACTGTAAAGAAAAAAAATGTTATTCTTAATAATTCCCAGTTCCCTTGTGTTCTCTGTGCCTTTTTAATGCCCAGGGAGAAGAGGTAACAAGACTGAAAACATCAACGTAATAACATGTTTACTGGTACAAATTAACACCATCACCACTATTGGTGTAATTTAACTCACTAATGCAGATATTTGGAATGCAGGTCATTCTGTACCTCATACTCTTCCCAAGTCTATTCAATGGCCTGTATCTAGCGTGGGCCTGACTGCAATGTGCTATGTGGCTCAATGTCTTCTGTTTACACCTTAAGCTGTCGATGGCCTAGAATCAGCCTTTTAGAACTGGTGTCTACCTCTTCTCTAGGGAGCTTGATTCAAGGAGAATTTACTAGATAGTTACCTTAAAAGACAATGTCCCGGCGGAGCATGGCTGCTGTAGCGACTGGTCGCATGATCCTAGAGCTACCAACAATAACGACTAAAATTGGGCAATACTGCCTATATAACTGCACTCAGTGTTTTGCAGGACCCCCCTTGTCATTAAGACTAAGATAGGATGCAAAACCAAGAAGCCCAGACCAGACAAGCCCAGTCTGGGGCTAAAAATCGGCGATCTGCAACTGGGCCCAAGAGTCTCCGGAGGCTACTCATTTGGAGCCGAAGAGGAGTACCCACCAGCACCAGAGAGCTGGGAGAGGGAGAGCAGAGGGCCCAGACACATCTATACAGACAAAATCAATACTACAGGAGATGCTGGCCAAACTCCAGAGAAATATCTCGGCGGACATAGCAACAATCCCCGGGGACCTGGGGGGCCTCATGTGCCGCATCAGCAGAGCACCCAACACATAAAGTCGCTCCAGCAAGCAGTGCCGGAACTACAGCACCAAAACCAGCTCCATGAGAAAGACTCCCGGCGCCAAAATAATCTAAAGGTGCGTGGGTTATCGGAGGAGATCCCTGACACAGAACTGCCACACTTTGTGAGGTACAACCCCGGCAGGCTAAAGCAGTGGTGACTGAAGGACAATTCCACATACCCTAACCCCTCAAAGCCCCGAACACAGCTTCCAGGGACCTGGTGGTCCGCTTCAGAAACGGGTCAGACAAAACAGCGGTCCTGACTGCTTTAAGAGGAAACTCACCTTACCATTACGAGAATATGCCCCTCCCCTTCTACGCTGACCTCTCGTGGGTACCTTAGCTTGGAGGAACTCGTTCAAGTCATTCACCACGCTCCTGCAACGGAACAATATCCGCTATGGAATGGAAACTCTTTCGCACATTAGTAGTGCATCAGGGGGACACTCCGCATGCTATTCACAACGTTCAAGAGGCTGCCGGACTGATACCAAAACCCCCAGATGCACTCACCCGAGACAAACAGTCTACGACACCGCAACACTCTCACTTCTGGGACCCTGCGAGCATCCCCCCTTTTGTCCCACGACAGCGCACCTCTGATTCGTATGCAGCTGCCACCACTTGAAAATGAGCAACTTATTACTGGGGATCTCCTGGACGCTAACATGTTTTGATTTGTGTCCCCTTTATTTTAACGTTTTAACAAACCCTCACTGTTGAATGTTTACTTACTTAGTGTTGCACACCACTGACCCCGAGCAGCAGTAATAATGTCCAATCACATACAGACAGGTCCTATCAGTCACATACAAAACTTTGGGTGGGGCAGTTGAGATGCACTATTGGCTCCAACAGCACCACTGTCTTTATACTCACAGGAGCACGCACTTAGCCCGATACTAGACAAGGAAGAAGGCCCCTAGACAGAACATATCCCTCTAGAGACCTAGTCCAATATATTGGGATCCACTAAACTCGGAGGGACCGGTCCGGAGGTAGGGTCACTCCCTAGGAAGTACTCCACACTTCCCTGTTAGCAATCTCTCCAGCAACATAACATTACCTATCAGCTTAGCAGATCTGAAGAACACAACCCAACAGGCGGTGCTTCCTTGTCTGAAAGTGTTACACTACAAAACCCCTACCCCTTAGCTAGATAAAAAGGACGATTCAAAGGCTTTTATCACTCAAACAAGAGATTTTATTAGATACCTGGGTAGCCTGGACCCCGAGGAGGGCAGGCTGACCCTCACACTGCATTTATGTTCTACCTAGGTTATTTTTATCATTTTATCGGTATCCTTCTTTTATCCTTGCTTACTGTACAGCTTGCATTGTTAGGAATATATAGTTTTCTTTTAGGAAGCTGCAATAGTATTAACCTGGACATTGGGACTGGGCTAGTGTACAGACCAGAAGATGAGCCAAAGCAATCCATATCCTTTCTCCATAACCAAGTGTAATAGATGCCCTGTTTGTTGGATTTATAATTTAGTTGCTGCTCTGAACTAATTATTACAATACCCTTCACCTAAACCGTCATACGAATTCAAACAAATAAACTGTACTCAATGGGTTTGTTTACCGAACGTTTTGCCGAACGTTCGACCCCCCAAGCCAGTCGTGTGCCGTTAATTGACTTATTTGACTCTGTGCCAAACCACAACTTTAACATTCTTAGTGGGTGGCCGTCGATTCGTATGCACGAACACGTGGTGGCGGCCATCTTGTTTTGTCAAATGCGGCCAGCGGGATTTGGTCGTCGAGTCTGGAACTAATTTCGGACACTCGATCTCCCGAACACCACTGAGACTTCCAGGACCACTTATATTCATGATAATCCATCCGAAGAAGGTGGCATTCGGTAGAAACTATATACAATAGAAGCGGCACACGACCATCAAACGCACAAACGATTATGTGAACTGTTTGTTCGACATTTCATGGTACTATTCTGGGCAGGAGCATCGTGTGCGGCCGGGCAGAAATGGGACTTCCAGCTAACTCCCGAACACCTTAACCGATTTGCATGATTTTTGATATGTTGTTCCCCTAACTATCAGAAAATATATGTTTTATGGGGTTTGGATGTAATGTTTGGGGTATTTCTGAAAATGGGAAACATTTTCATTTTTTCGTTTGGAGATAATTGATTTGATACAGTAATTAACTCAATAATCTCCTAAGCAGAGGGGAGGAATTGTGTGTAATGAATGGGAGTGTTTCATAATGCGATTTACTGTTTATTAGTTGTACACTGTTTTTCCCTGTGCCCAACTAGGTCCACCTGGGTGGTAACCTTTTGGGAATAATTGCATAAAAGGCCAGCCTGGCCCCATTAAAAATTAGTTCTGCTCAACCCTCAACACATAGCTTTGTCTCGTGCTTGTAGGGAACCTGCTTCACAGCTTATCACTAGCTCTTGTAAGAGCTCTACTATACCTTCAACTACTGGTTCGGCTGAGATGACAACTGGAGAATCTGCAGCACAGCTCCTCTAAAGGGAAAAGGACGTCTCGAAAGGCATACACCCTGTAACGGAGCTTCCTGTACCCTGGATGGGTACCTCCGCTGACGGATACTCCTAGTGCTCACCGAGAACTCCAAGCACTCCACCAGACACCATGAGCACCGCAGTCCCCACATCAATCGTTACAGCTTGGCTGGGAACTCGCCGTCCTCTACCCACCCTGGACCTACAACAAGGCTCCAGGTTCCAGTGGGTGAACCTCTCCTCCAAGAGAGAGTAGCAGGAACAAGCTCTTAAAAGAGCTTAGTGATTATTATCCCTGGGGAGTATAGTGATATAGCAATCCCCAGGGTAGATGCAGCCTTTCCTCCCCACACATGAGGCAAGGGTAAAACAGGAACTCAGCAGATCTGAGGGTTTATTGAACAGCTTGGTCTTTTATACAGATTTCCCCACAAGGTTACCACCCAGGTGGACCTTGTGGGGCACAGGGACACAGGAACAACAAGCCAATAAAAACATAGTTTTACATTCAGTCACTCCTGTTACAAAAGCTCTACAGACTGTTACAATATTGCTCTTTTCTGTTTCCACACAGAACCTTATTTCAGTATTTTAACCATGTAGCCTAATTCCCGGACCGATTTCCCGTTACCCATTCGTGTATACGAACAACGGACCACCCGGCCCCTGGCGTGTGCCGCCACTTAACCCTTGTCACCTTTCCAATACCCGAACAGCGACCACCCTACGAGCGTAGCGTGTCTCTAATTAATCGCCAAGAGAGCTGCGGTCTGCTGTTAACCACAGCCTAATTGACGGTCCCAGGGCATTCCCGTTCGTGCACTATTTCCCGAACTAAAACTACCGAAAGACTCACGAACGAGGACCACCTACATCCTGGCGTATGGCCCCAATTAGAATGTTGGTTTTGCGGTTAACCGAAGGTTAAGTACCCCTCCCCGGCGGTCTACGTTCGTTTCCTGAATGGTTGGGACAACCATCAGGAGATCAGGGATTCGTGTAAACCCCTGGCCGCTATTCGTTCCATGAGTTTGGGGTCGAGGTCCCGCTGCCCATTAACTTACCTGAAAACATGGCCGCCGTCTCAGGTTCGGGACAAAAGACATGAACAGACTTTATATTGATGGAACTAACCATACCGTTCGTGAGTTCTGAGTGCTATTCAACTATCTGCTGAGCTCAGATCTGGGCTACATAATGAACGGTAGAATGCACGAATTGTCTATTAAAATGCTAAAGTTATGTATTTTATACTGTTTTGTATGTCGCAAGAAAACGTGGGATTTGGGGCGCTTGGAGATAATTACATTGTCATAAGCGTTGGATTCATTATCTCCAAGCTGGGCGGTAACAATTTCAAAAGATACATTGTGTTTCTATTGGTTAACTGCTTGCATTGTCCCTGTATACCATCAGGTCCAGAGGGGACCTGAGATTTCGCATAAATAGTGATACCTGTGTGCCATTAAAGCCAGTTCTTTCTTGACCCTCAAATCGCAGCCTCGACTCGTTTTGTGGGTAAAAGGTTATCCTAGCTGTACCATAGCTAGTGGGATTATCCTACATTTACAGGATTCTGTGGTATACTGACTGGATCGGCTCTTCTCTCTCTCTACATCGGGGAACCAGACTATCCAAGCGGTCCAGCTTCCAGCTAGCCTGGAGGTAACTGTAACAACTCCCATACAGTGTACACAATCCCTCCCCTCTGCCTGTGATATAATTAACAAAGACAATGGACTAACTCAATTAACTCTAAGCAGAAAAAACATAATTTTTTACAAACCCCGAAAAGTACCCCATAATACAACATATCCCCACAAAGGGGTACGCCCACATGTAGGGGAACTGAGTTACAATATTCACAGATCAATAAGAACAGTGTTCCAGTGCACAACACTCCCACATATAGCATACAATCCTTCCCCTATGCCAGGAAGATAATTGAGTAAGTTACTGTATTAACCCAATTATCTTCAGGCAGAAAAAACACATTTCTATAAAGTCCCAAAAGTACCCCAAAACACATATCTCCACAAAAGATAGCCCCGATCTGGGTGAACAACATATCCAAAAATCACCCAGATCGGTTCAAAGGTTCAGGAATTTCCTGGAAGTCTTATTTTTGCCCCACCGTACACATGGTCCCATGCCCAAAACAGTTCCATACACTCAAGACAAAACACTGCTGGACAATTTAAGATGGCCATTGCCACATGTTTGAATCTGTTCCAGTTAAAAGTCCAATGGGCAGAAACAGTACTTTTGAACATGGGTTATCACAGGGCCCATAGTCCCAGGGTAGGAGGCTGGCAAACAGGCCCCTCCAAAAACCAGTAGCGAGGTTACTTTCGCCACACACCCCTCTGACACTCAAGGTGGCCGTTACAACAAGCAACATCTCCTACAGAGACACATTAAACCTTTTCTGTGTCTATGGTTTCTCATACCGTGGCTGAGGATTAGAGACCCACGACACTGGCTATACCCTAAGTGAATGTAGCGGATCGGCAGTATTAAATCCACGAATTCCGCTGGGGCAGAAAGTAATCCACAGTCAAGCACTGAAAAGCAAGGCAATATCCCAAATCTCCCAGTAACCGGACGAAACACAGGTCTGAGAGTCAACTGAAGGCTTTATTCACAGGCTCCACAATTTCTACAATTTCCCATGCAAGGGGTTTCCTGAGTCACATCCCAGGGGCATTCCCAGAGTGGACTACGTGGGGAACTTAATGTACAGAGCCTTTCCCCCATCAGGCACTGCTGCACGAGAGGGATCCTCCCACTGGAATGTACCGTTAAGTGGATTATCCCTCCGTGCAGCAGAACCGGCAATTTACCTTAAAATGTACAGTTCTTCGACTATTTGGTCTATTTGCACGAATGGGCATTTGGTAGATAGCTGGGGTCTGAGCGCATCATTCGTGAGATTACCGCTCAGATCCCAGCTAAAACAACTGAACGCCGCACGAAAAACACATTTATTAAAACACACATTCAAAAGACCGATTGAAGTATAGGGAATAAAATACCGAATGTCCCGGACCTCCCGAACGTCCTGGAGGCTCAGCGGTGTTCGCGCCGTCGAGTAGCCGTTTTTAGTACCACGCACTCAACGACCAAACACCGCTGAGGGAACAAAGGATCCAAGATGGCCGACTGCCGCATGGTCGGTAGTCGAACGGTGGCCACCTAGGAGAGCCTCTAATAACATTGTTGCAATTGGTTAACAAGCGCCACAAGCAACCCTTAAAGGTACAGTCTCTTTATATTGTCCAAGTGGCTAGGTTTGCCACAGTGAACATCCTACAAAGAGCATGCTGCACAAGGGCAGGAGTTTCATCCACAGGTCTAGATGAATGTATACCTGTGGGTATTTGATATTAGTTTTCTTTTTAAATTTGATTAAGGTTTTGTAACCCCTTCCTCTATCCTATACATCTGAAGGTAGTTTCAGCAATTGCCGTTTTTCTGTGCTTCGAAGGTCAATTCGGCTTCTCCCCCTTCATATGAGTGTTTTATATTGTTTGCCTATTTCCTGACAGCCAGGTTGTTTTGACCTCAGTCCTGACATGGCCTTGGCTCCTGCAGTCTGTGACGGGTTTCGAAAAAGGTTGATATATACAGCCGCCTGCTCCTCCTACAGACAAGCCAGGAGAGCACTCTTCAGGGAAAGAAACTCAGTGAACTATAAGGCCAGTCAAAACTTTTACACTGAATGGATCTGAGCATTATTTGGACAACCTGGGTGCTTGGGTCCGGGCTATCAGGGGATATAGGACATGTGGGGTTCCCATGTGGATTTAATGGGGTTTTGGGGTGTTTTATGTGTATGTGTGTTTCTGTATGTATCCCTGTAACTGGAAGATCATTGAATTACCAGGATTTTGACTAAATTATCAGGGCAGATTTTTCGAGATTCAATGTACGATATACAAGTGATGTATAGCAGGAATGTCTAAATGTGCATCAAATTTAGGGGAGATTCATTTATTTGGTCTTACTGCAACTTAATCGTCACCTACATATACATCTAACAGACATATCTATAATGTTTGAGTGAAAGGGGGATACTGTGTCTGTGTATCACTTTATAGCTCTAATCCTAGCTTTACTTCTAAACCTAATCCTCATGCTAATTGTAACCCTAATTCTAGCTCTAATCCTAAACCCAACTCTTTTTTGTAATCATGATCAAATCCTAATCCTTCCTCTACTTCTAAACCTAACCCTTGCTCTAATTGTAACTGTAAAGGCACCCTCAGCATAAAAGGGTTAAACCGCTGTTTAGAAGATCTTCCCCTTCCAGAGATACAGGCACAGCTACTGCAGAACACCTAACTCCCGAACCACATATAAGGGAATGCTCTAAACTCCCGAACTGGATACAAGATAGCACTCCAAACTCCTGAACTGGAACCTCACGAATAGCTGCTAGCAGACGAATAGGAAAAGCACCCAAGCGGCTTACACTCCTAGCAATCAGTCTCTATCAGCATACAGTAAATCCCCCCAAGGACGAGACAAGGCTCCGTGTTGAGGGTCAAGCAGTGGTCTGTTTTAATGAGGGCTACCTGCCCAGTATTTATGCAGGTCTCCTAGGGGACCAAATGGGAGACTGTAACAAAGGACAGACAAGTATCAATTTAGGACATACAGTTACAATATATTCCCACAATGCATCCTGGCTTCCTCCCCTCTGCCCTGGAGATAATTGAAAAGTAATTCAATTATCTCCCAGGACAAAGGCAAATCGCCATTATGCACGTGGGGATACCAATATAGGAATTACTGTTAAAATCCCCCATGTTAAAAGGTTACAATAAATATATACATTTAACATATCCCCAGATAGCCCAGGTCTGAGCGCACATTATTAAGCGAATGGTGCTCAGACCACACAAATACAGTTCAATCGCCATGGAGCTAAAGTCTTTAATTCCACGAACAGGCTCCATGGCAGGCTATCTGGGTACTTTTACACTGAATACATTGCAACACTAAAAGTCCCGAATGCTCCGCTGTTCGGTTCCCGAACGGGTTTGCAGACCTCCAGCCTCAGGGGTGCTTGGAAGACAAAGTGTCCGCTTTTGGTGTCCTGCCGCTGGGTAGAACAAGAGCTGACTACCTGGGGGGGGGCTTCCATAACACCGCCATCGTGTGGAGGCTAGATGTAACCGCGACCACCCAGTGATTGTCAATTAAGCTGCGGTTAACCGCAGCTTCAGGGAGGTAAATCGCCGACACACTCCAGCTCCCAGGTGCTCCAGTCATTCGTGCGTTTGTTCGGTACATAGAATTTACCGAACACCCTGGCAGAAAGGAACGAGCAAGCCTTTCTGCAGGGGAAAATACAAGTTTTACCATGGGGCCATAGTCCAGAGGCAACAGGCGAGCAACCAGGCTGCTCCAATGAAATGGGGCGAGATTGCTCGTCACAGTAACCCTAATCCTAGCTCTAATACTAAAACTAACCCTAGCTCTAATTGTAACCCTAATCCAAGCTCTAATTGTAACCCTAATCCTAGCTCTCATACTAAAACTAGCTCTAACTGTAACCCTGATCCTAGCTCTAATACTAAAACTAACCCTAGCTCTATTTGTAACCCTAATCCTAGCTCTAATACTAAAACTAACCCTAGCTCTAATTGTAGCCCTAATCCAAGCTCTAATTGTAACCCCAAACTTAGCTGTAATACTAAAACTAACCCTAGCACTAATTGTAACCCTAATCCTAGCTCTAATACTAAAACTAGCTCTAACTGTAACCCTGATCCTGGC
Organism: Pelobates cultripes; assembly: GCA_933207985.1. Classification (NCBI taxonomy): domain Eukaryota; kingdom Metazoa; phylum Chordata; class Amphibia; order Anura; family Pelobatidae; genus Pelobates; species Pelobates cultripes. The sequence continues at coordinate 331,861,162 of OW240915.1, forward strand.
TCTAATACTAAAACTAACCCTAGCTCTAATTTTAACCCTAATCCTAGCTCTAATACTAAAACTAACCCAATCTCTAATTGTAACCCTAATCCAAGCTCTAATTGTAACCCTAATCCTAGCTCTAATAGTAAAACTAACCCGAGCTCTAAATAATTGTAACCCTAATCCAAGCTCTAATTCTAACCCTAATCCTAGCTCTAATACTAAAACTATCTCTAACTGTAACCCTGATCCTATTTCTAATACTTAACCTAACCCAGCTCTAATTGTAACCCTAATCCTAACTCTAATACTAAAACTAGCTCTAAATGTAACCCTAATCCTAGCTCTAATCTTAAACCCAACCCTAGCTCTAATCATGATCTTAGCTCTACTTCTAAATCTAAGCCAAGCTCTAATTGTAACTGTGATCCCAACTCTAATCCTAAACCTAACCACAATCCTAGCTGTAATTCTAACCTTAGTTCTTATTCTAATCCTAGCTCTAATTTTAAACCTAACCATAATCCTTGCTTTAATTGTAACCCTAATCCTAGCTCTAATCACATCCCAACCCTACCACTAATACTTGCTCTACTTCTAACCGCAACCTTAGCTCTAATAATAAATCTAACCACAATCCTATATGTAATTCTAACCCTAGTTCTTATTCTAACCCTAATCCTAGCTCTAATCCTAAACTTAATCGTAATCTTAGCTCTAATTCTAACTTTGTATAGATTGTGTAGGTTGTTCCTGTGACGGTAGCAGGTGATTTACAAATTATGCATTTACAGTGTAATAACTCTGCAGAGCCCTCTGTTGACAGAATGGACATGTGTAAATTTGCATAGAGTTGGTATGAAAATTAGTGTAATCATATTTCTATATCAGTAACACAGCAATATGTGTCACAGGAATTACATCAAAACACAAAAATTAAACCAGAACAAACAGTGCTCAAAGGTGGGACAATAGGTGAAAAATAGTGCTTTGCAAGCTGACTTTATTAAGCGTATATGTGTAAAATAGTAGTATCTAATGGATGATTTCTCTCTCTCGCAGCCGATGATATAAAGAATATATTACTGAAAAATATTGTCATAAAATGATCACTGGGGGAACATGGGGAACACTAACAGTGCGGGGACAGGGTTAGTCCCAATATCCCCGACCGCCATGATACTACCCCCGTCCAACACGCAGATTCATATTACCAGTCCTTAGATTTGGCCAGGCTTAACACAGAGATAAGAAACAGGCACAGGGAGAGGTTAAATGGGTCAAGGGGTACGCAATGGCGAATGGAGGAACTAGCTGGAGTCAAAATACCTAGAGACACAACGAACAGAATTCACTGTGAGATCTCCTTAACAGAGCACGGCACAACCTGCAGAATGGGTTTATATGACCTTAGAGATAGTCTGAGAGGTTGGTGTCATTTCTGCAACACTAAACCAGTACAGACATAATGTTTCACAGGTGATGCAGGCACGTGGGCGTTTATATTTACACAGGACAACCCAGTGGGTTTACAGCAACCAGTGTCCATAATGAGCCCAGAATGACACGGGTCACCGGAATCTGTGGCAAAGTGACCCACAGGAGGGGGAGACCTAACAGGACCACTGTAGGCACCCAGACCACTTCAGCTTAATGAAGTGGTCTGGGTGCCAGGTCCATCTAGGATTAACCCTTTTTTCTATAAACATAGCAGCAGAGGCGGCTCTCTAATTAGGTGGTTTAGGCAGCCGCCTAAGGCCTCGCACTGGCTGGGGCCTTGCGGCCGCCTAAACCACCTGTGGGCGCACTGTGTCAGGTCCTCGGTCAGTGACCGAGGACCCGACACCAGGAGGGGGCTCGGCGGCTTGCCTGGTATGCCGCCGGATGCGAGGCCCCTCCTGGCTGCCGGGCCAGCCAATGCAGACACCAGCTCCGCGTTGCCGCTCTGATGGTCTCGCGAGATTACATAATGGCCGGACCACCAGGGAGCCCACTGGACCACCAGGGAAGAAAAGGTAGGTTCTCTCTCACCCTCCTCACTTCAGCCTCACCATCCCCCTTCACCCCCCGCCTCACCACCCCCACCACCCTTAGCCTCACCACCTCCCCTTCACCCTCAGCCTCACCACCCCCCCTTCACCCTCAGCCTCACCACCCCCTTCAGCCTCAGCCCCTCACCACCAGCCTCACCACCCCACCACCCTCCCCCACCCCCACCACCACAGTATCACCCCCACCACCCTGGCCTCACCACCCCCCCTTCAGCCTCACCCTCCTTCAACCTCACCCTCCCCCACCACCCTCAGCACCACCCCCCTCACCATCACCA
>OW240915.1:331867884-331902003 GCA_933207985.1 Pelobates cultripes
CGTTTCATTCACGCATCCGACTCAGCTACGGGGGCAGGCTGAATCAAATTACGAAGTGGGAGATAAGGAACTACTAGCCATCAAAACAGCACTCGAAGAATGAAGTCATCTCCTAGAAGGGGCCAAATTCCCCATAACTATTTATACCGATCATAAAAACTTGGAATACATCTGAACAGCTAAACATCTTAATCCCCATCAAGCCAGGTGGGCATAGTTCTTTTCACATTTTTCATTTCATATCACCTACCATCCTGGATCAAAAAATTTAAAGGTTGATGCTCTCTCAGAATCCACACAACAGGCAGTCAACAACCCAAACAGAATGAAACCATCCTACAGAATCAGCACTTTGTTGGCCTCATGTCTCATATCCAACAGGAGATCCAAAATAATACACTTCCTAATAAACTCCCCACTTCATCTGAAGGGTATTTTCACATGGGAAAATTTATGTACCAGAAAAAACACATCTGAAAGTACTGTCCCACTGCACAGTATCCAATGATAATTCTGGTGGCCCTCTCTTCAACAGGACGTCAAAGATTATGTTGGATCGTGCACAACTAGTGCTCGTGTTAAAGGTTGCACTTCTAAAATAGCTGGTCTTTTACAACCCCTACCAATACCATCCAGATCCTGGAGCCATCTAACGGTTGACTTCATTGTAGATGTACCACCATCACAAAGATATGACACCATTATGGTTGCAGTTGATTGTCTGACAAAAATGGCACATTTCATTCCTGCTCAAGGACTCCCCATTGCTAAACAAACTGCCTCTCTCTTCCTTCATAACATCTTCTGTCTACATGGGATACCTGAATCTATTTTCTCTGACAGAGGAACACAATTGACTTCCTGTTTCTGGAGAGCCTTTTGTCAATCTCTCAAGAGCTCAGTAGATCTTTCAACAGCCTTTCATCCCCAATCCAACGGACAAACTGAAAGAACAAATCAAACTCTGGAGACATAGCTCCACTGCTATTGTACCCACTTACAATCTGATTGGAAAGATTTGCCCTCTACATCCAAGTTCACTTACAATTCTAAGCAGCATGATTCCACACACAGTTCCCCCTTTTTAATAAACTATGGTTTCCATCCCAACACTCTTCCTGGGAGTCTTCAGTCCCAAACATCGCTACTCACTTACAACAATTGACACATAGCAATCCCTTGTAGCAGATTTCCCCCAATAAGAGACGGCACTCCAAATTGAGGGTGAAGTAGAACTGTCTAAAACTTTATTTTACTTGGGACTAGCCCATATGGTTATTACATTAACATTGCTGTGAAAACTCAATAAACTTACAAACAGTCAAATCATAGCAGGCAACATACAGTGACTTATTATAACATAATTACATATTTGTAAATTGGTGGGGAAGACCATAATTAACACAAAATGTCTGTCCTGCATGCAGAATTAGCGATATCCAAATCTACCCGAATATGCAAATTACCAGTCTTGCTATTCAGGTAGTGCATATTACTGTTGCTACCAACAGAGGGCACTACACAAGCTCCATAGCCAAATCCACCTAGTTGGTAGCAATCCTCAGCAGTACAGGAGAGCAGGCAATACATCCCGGGGGCCATAGTCGCAGGGCAGGAGGCTGGCTATCAGTCTTCTCCAATGCCCAGTGGCGAGGCTGGTTCCGCCGCAGTTGTGTCCTTCTCAAGATGGACAATATTTCAGCGGTGTATTACGTGAATCAATTAGGAGGCATGAAATCTTAACAACTGGTAGGCATTGCCAAATATTTTTGGCACTTTTGCTTCGATCGAAACATACTTTTGCTAACAGAATATCTTCCCGGTCTGTCCAATACGATAGCAGATTAGACTTCCCGTTTCCTAGTGAATTACAGCGACTGGATGTTGGATCCAATAATTTTTAAATGTCTTTTTTCCCTATGGGGCCCATTGCAATACGACCTTTTTGCATCACATCTCAATCGGCAATTAGAAAGATTTTAGCTGGCGTCCAGACCCAGAAGCATTAGAGCAATATGCATTTCTGCAATGCTGAAAAAAACTGAGTCAATTATGCATTTCCACCATTTGCAATGATATTTTGGGTTCTTCTGAAAGCATGGTCTTAGAGACCAACCCTAGTGTTAGTAACTCCCCTTTGGCCATTACAGCTGTGGTTCCCTCAACTTTTCAGCATGCTGATAGATTATCCGAGACTCATACGAATGTGTTGGGATTCTCTTCGCGACCCACACAGGAACCTCCATCCCCTTGTGGTGTCAGACCAACTACCTCTAGTAGCACCATTTAGGGTCACACAACTCAGATTCACAATTTTCAGATTTAACTAGAAACATTCTCTCAGAAGCATGAGAACCAGGTACTCGTGCAAGTTACGGATCAGCCTGGAAAATTTGACTTAATTGGTGCATAGTTAACCTGGTTCTCCAGTTATTAGAATCTTGGGGAGAAAATTATTCATTATCGTTGACATTCCTTTCATTTAAACTTACTATTTTACTTTTCCTCATTTCTTTTAAGACGTTGGACCTCAATAATAGACGATATACTCCGGATGGGGTTAAATTTTCTATAGTTAGACGTACTAAAACTAACCTACACTCGGTTTTCTATCCGTCTTTTTCAGATCACCTTCTTTTATGGGTAGTTAACGTATGAGCTTAAAACCTGTTCTATAAGACACTCTAATTTATCTCAACTGTTAATCTCTTATCGTAAGCCTTTTCTCCCAGTCACTTCTACATCTTTAGCCAGATGGGTAAGACACACTATATCTATGGCAGGTATTGATATCTCTAGATTTGGAGCTCATTATCCCTCCCATAAACCCACCCTTTTATTTGTATTTCAGCTTGATCCAGTTTGGAGTTGCCATGTTTTACATTTAACCTGCCCTAAGGATTATTTGGTTGGATTAGTTTTCAGGAGTCGCAGCTCGAAAGAGTAAGGAGATTGGGGGTCATTCTATATATATAGACTACGCTGTATGCTGATTGGCTACTGAATATTCAATTTCAGTTATTTCACTGTTTTTTCTTTGTTCACTAAACGTTATTGAAATTTCTTTACTGCTGGAGTTTAGTAAAGAAATTTAAAGGACCACTATAGTGCCAGTAAAACATACTCGTGCCCCCACCCTCAGGGTCCCACTCCTGCCAGGAGAGGAAGGGGTTAAACACTTACCTTTCTCCAGCGCCGGGGAATCTCCTCCTCCTTTCCCCGTCATCGGCTGCGCGCGCATTCAGCCAGTCCATAGGAAAGCATTCTCTAGCGGCTGTCAATGAGACAGCCACTAGAGGCTGGATTAACCCATAGGTAAACATAGCAGTTTCTCTGAAACTGCTATGTTTACATCTGAAGAGTTAAAACCTGAGGGACCTGGCACCCAGACCACTTCATTAAGCTGAAGTGGTCTGGGTGCCTATAGTGGTCCTTTAATGCATAATACTCGCCTCCTGTCTTGTTATAAAATCTATATTTTCTGACGTTAAGACTAAGAAAACGCTTGAATTATGTCCCCCTTACCCATCATGTCCAGTCGATAGCCAAATCCTGCCACTTCCATCTCAAAAACATTGCGCGCATTTATATTTTTAAATTTATTAAAGACGTAGTAGTTGATAATTTATTCATATATTATTAAAATGATAGATATTGCATGTTTAATTACTATACCATTTAAGTTAATCGACATTATTGAATTGTATTATTTAACGTATAACTAATTTGATTAGTGCTAGATTTAGAAAACATTCTGTGTCTATTTACGTGTTTATTATTGTAATTTAAGATAATATTAAGATAATATTTTTTGTAATTCTGAAAATTTAATTTTTTTATTTAAATTAATGTATATGTAGAGTAAACTTAGGACATGCTATTAACAGAGACGGACACCCTCTGGCACAGACTGGGTTAAACCTAGCTGTACGCCAGCACTATTTTCCTTAACTGCAGTGACATAAAGGTTGTGAGTTTGTCAGGTAGACAGCGTGAGCCAAAGTTTGTAAACTGGTTAACTCTTACAGTGGAGCAAGCAAGGCGCTTGTACGTACAGCACAGATTGTGACAAATGTTAGCACAATTGTGTGTGTACTGAGTTCCCCCATTGGATGCTCTCATGAAAACTGTAGTGGTTATGGTGCCAGGAGTGCCCACACGTAAATCGTCATCATGCATCTGTATGGGGAATGTTCTGTGTATCTGCTGGGTAGGATCGTCAAACGTCAATTCAGCGAACACTGCAGAACTGTCAAAGGAAACAGCTCCTCTAGTGGCTGTGTAAGGATGCAATGACATAAATCGAAGCGCCCTATTACCATATTGGTGGTATGAAAAGTTAGGGATATTTCGATTGATATCCAAACATAAGGTCTAGTTTTTGGATTAATTCATTTGGACATTGCGATTCCTTTGAGCTTTTTGCGTTTTAATTTTTGTACTGTATCAATGTATGGCTGATTCATTCCAAGCTGGAACGCATATCTAGCTTATAGATATGTTGCAACCAATAGGATGTTTGCATTTACAAAGGAAGAGGAGGGGCTTGTTAACAAAAATGACGGGAGATTTGAATTCATTGAAAAGGAAATTGTATATGTTTCATAACATATACGTAACATGTAATTAATAAAATACATATATATATATATATTTTAAATCACATATTACATATGTTACATATATGTTTTATATATATATATATATGTAACGGCACCCTCAGCATAAAAGGGTTAAACCGCCGTTTAGTAGATCTTCCCTTCCAGAGACACAGGCACAGCTACTGCAGAACACCAATCCGCCGAACAGGAAACCATGTGAATGCTGTAAACAGCCGAATAGGAAAAACCATACGAATAGGTTTACACTCCTAGCAGTCAAACTGGAACAGCATACAATAAATCCCTCCAAGAATGAGACAAAGCTCCGTGTTGAGGGTCAAGCAGTGAACAGACAGAGCTGTGGGTTTATTGTGCTTATATACACATTCTTACACATTAGTACCACCCACAGGGTTTTGGAACACAACCAATAAACACATACAATACACTCAGACACTCCCACACAAATTCCTCCCCTCTGCATGTGATTCAATTACCTCACACAATGGGTAATGTAATTTAGCACAAGCAGAGAAATACAATTTTTCCACATTATTCATAACTTGAAAAGTAGGCATCACATTCACATAAAACTTACATTTTCAGAATCAGCATACTCCAAATACAAACATATGTCAAAATCATACAAATTGGTCCAGTGGTTCAAAAGATAGATCGTAGTCCTTTGTGACCACAGGAAGCATGGCTTTTCTGCCCAAAACCAGTTCCACAGAGTCTTCTATCCTGGAGATAATTAGAAGTAATCCAATTATCTCCAAAGACAGAGGCAAAACTCCATTGAACACATGGCAGCAAAAAGACAGTAAAATACAATAAAATACACAAGGTTACATTTATGACATAAAATACAGACATGCAACATATGCCCAGATAGCTTAGGTCTGAGCGCACATTATTGTTGCAGTGTAAGCATGCAGAAGCCAAACACAGAAATATTGGACACAGGTCTTCAGGAAGTAACAGGCCTTTATTCACATTACCGATCGGGTCTCAGATGAACTCCTGTTCCAAAGGATCTGAGAGACCAACACTGTGGTACATTCCTTATATAGCACTATAACTCCTCCCATTAATAGCTACACCCACATATACCTTTAACCAATCAATGAGCAGAATATAGACTTGTACATCTAGTCAAACCACATGGCTCATCCAAGACAAAGGAAATAAGTGCAATTTCAGTTCCTGCATTCCTGCACATGCTCAGTACACTGATGACAGTATCCTAGCTACATGTATCTAACCAACTGACACAACATACACATATGCCACATGGAGAATTTGGCCTACTAAATTTTGACCATGCTGGAATCCCATCACATTCCCCCCTTTGATGCCTCTGATATAACATTATTCCAGATGCATCACCAATCACAGTTTTACCTACATCTCTCAAGTAGCCATTGAACCAGAGTAGACCTTGTAAGCATCTTAAGAACTCCTTCAACATTCTTCATCCTGAATATATTCTCTTCGGGCTAGGGGATCATATCTTCCAGATAGCCATTACATGGGCAGCTGTCTTTCTCTCTATAGTACTCTCTATAATACTACGTAGGGACCTGACCACTAATGGAATTAGACAGGGCAGGAAAAGACATAAGAATATGATAAACACTACTCCTCCTACTAATGTCTTAATTCCTCCAAGCTGCTCATACCAACTTCCAAACCAACTACTTAGGTTATACCCATTCCAGACCTAAGTAGGTACATGCACAAATTTAACCATGTGGCTTGTAGGTTCAGCCACTGCCTGCCCTTCATCATCTATGTGCAGACAACAGTTACTTAGATTAAACTTTCCGCATACACCTCCTTCTACTCATAGTAAGTAATCAAGGGCTAACCTATTCTGGTATATGGCTGATCACATCTTGGTATTTTGCTTAGCTAGAAGATTAAGCGCTTGAGCTGTCTCATTAGTAATAATCTCAACTACCGCCTGTAGTCTAATAATGCGGTTGAGCATATATATCGGAGTTCTATATCCATAAGTGCCATCTTCTGCCCAAGTAGCTGGTCCATAATAATTAATAATATGTTGAGGGGGCCACTCATTATCTTCCCAGCTACCTATATTCAAGGATGCTCTCTCCCTTTTATGATTTACATCGTAAACCTTAACTCCCAAGGTCTCTCCTGTCTCAATTGGCAACAAGAAGAAGGATGGCTTGAGCATACCTAATACACATGCCCCTTCCCAATCTTGTGGTAACTCCGAATAAGCTTTCTTACCACAGATCCAGTATAAATTTGCTGGGGCTTTCCAACTAGATGTAGCAGATAAGTCAAACCATACCTTCTTTAAATGAGTGTAATTGGCAAACGGATTAGTAGGCTCCGAGACATTTGAAGCTGACCACCAAGTAGTATTTTTAGTATTAACATTATAGGCTTTTTGTCCCAAGCAAGTTAGCTCACCTACAGACGTGTTATACATTGTCCCTTTCCTGGCTATACAAACATGACCTATAATGGAGGTTTTTAACCACCATTCCAATTTACTTCTAGTACTTACTTGATCAGACTGGAAAGGTATCTGTTGTTCATATGTCTCAGAGCCAGGGTACCATATTTCCTTTGCCTCCCATGGCCACTGGTCTCCCATATTAGTACCTCCACACACATAGCAATTAGTTACATTAAGACTACCTGCAATACCCTCAGCCAAATCAATAAATAGGTTGTTAACATTATGGGGAATTTTATCCTCAATACTCATCTCCTCATAGAAGGAATGAGAAACCTGATGAGTTTGAGTTGCCACTGTCTCAGTTTCAAGACCTACATATATTATTGTTCCTGAATCTACTCCTGTGCCATATATTTGGAACCCAAACAGACCTCCAAACCTGTCAATAAAGTACTGCAGATTGGAAATGGTCATGTGAACGGGGTTACACACATAGTTTTACAGTATGGTGTGGTAGGCAACCTTTGGATAATCATATCTTGATCCACTGTTTTTCCCAGGTTGCCCAACCTACACATGACAAATAGGGGCAGAAGTTAGTCTCTATTTGGGCAATCAGGATCAGTAGATCTTTTACTGGGACATAAGTATTTATCATTAAACCCATAAGTTCGTTCCCATTTAAGATTACCACATACATTCCAAAGTCTTCCACTACCCGAAATCGCCCTACATGCATCAAATAGTAGAATACCCGCGGAATGTATGGTGCTTATCACAGTCCTATTTATTAATGTCCCCTGGGAGTTACTATTCCGAATTACCAACCAAATTGTACAGGGTTGGAATTGTGGATCAAAACATTTAGACTCTCCTGATATTGGCTTGCACACACTATAATCAATATCCAAATATCTACATTTAGATACAGATCCCTTACATTCATACTGTGAGTGCCAGATGAGAGTTTGGGATATTTGGTTACCTATTTTTGTAGTCTTAATGCAACTATCGCAATTCGGTATGTCTGTACTCCTACCTTCCTGAAAAATCATAAAAATACTAGACACAATAAAACACATTATTCCTGAAATCCTCATTTTTCTTCGACCGTGCGATGGCCTCTCAGCTTCCCGATTGTGAGGGCTGCAAGGATGTTGTTCTTCTGATCCTCACTTTCCTTCACAGAGATCCCTTCAAGATACTCTGGCTATGACACGTGGGCAGGTGGTCAGGCTTTATTATGGCCGTCAAAACACCTACTTGATGATCTTTGTAGACTTTTAACTAGAATGTCTCGATATCCCCTCGTCACTCCGACTGAGTTGCACGCTTCAACCGGGTCCTGCAAGGATTCTCAGGATCTGGAGTAGCTTGCCAAGAGTCTGCTGCTGGTTTAACCTTAGAATGATGAATCCAAAGAGTCACTTCCGCCACCTTTACAGCTGTTGGGGTAGATAAAAGAACAACATACAAAGGCTAACAGGATACACCCCGAGCTTTAACTCAATATGTATTGGTGGGATATTACGAGCAAGTCCTGGAGGATTATTTTCTTCCCATACTCCTGGAATGTCAAATAAGGATTCATCACTCTTAGGGTTAACACTTGTCACTATGGAATAGAAGCGTCATTCTTCTTCCCTTGGCACCGATATCGCCATTATGCCTGGTAATCCCTTAAACTTCAGAGATGTTGATCCATTAGGTAAAAGGTTATCGGAGCTCAAAGCTTCGATAATAGATCTCGTCCTAAAAGTTGAATTGGACACTTTGGTATATATAGGAACTAATGCTTCACCACATGGCCTCCCAGAATACAAGTGCGACTCTTAAGAACCGGTCTAGCTGCACTTCTCCCAGTAGCTCCTATCACAGTTATAGTCTTCCCCGAAGGCGGAGCCACCATCTTAGTCACCACAGAATGTTGAGCACCTGTGTCGATCATGAAAGAACTTCTCTTTCCCCCTATTGCTACATCGACCATAGGCTCCGCTTGACCAAGTGGGATGGAGCCCGGTCGGTATCAATAGTCTTCCATGATAGTGTCAGCCAGACCCACAACACCTTTATCCTCTCTTTCTCTAGGTCTCTGCGTGGGTGGATAGTATCTGTCTCCTTGAACACTTCCTCTACTATTCCCATCATTCCCTCTAAAACTTCCTCTTACTCTATAACTACCACTATAACCTCCTCGTACCCTTCTCTCTCCTGTCTATCACCTTCATACTGCTCTCTCTGTGGACACTCACTCTTCCAATGTCCCTCCTTTCTACAATACGCACATTAATTCCTACTTAAAGTCCCTTGCTCAGCCTATTCTCGTCTCCTCTATTCACTTCCCTGTCTTTCTGCACTTAAGATAGCTACCGCTAGCATATCTTCCTTTTTCCTCATTTTACGTTCTTCCTCCGTCTCCCTATTCATATATACTGTATTTGCAATTTCCATTAGCTGTAATATGGACATCCCTGCAAATCCCTCTAATTTCTGTAATTTCCTTTTAATATCACCTTGGGCCTGGCTGACAAATGCTGAGTCTATCATTCGGAAGTTTTCAGGGGCTTCAGGATTGAAAGGAGTGTACAATCTATTTGACTCAAGCAGTCTCTAATATGGGACTTCGGCAAGGCTGCTCATAAATAGGTTCCAGTCTAGGAGTAGTAAGATAGGTGTAAGGGGGTGAGCTAATTTTATTAGTCGGCATTTGGTGGATGAAAAAACGTTTTTGTTTAAAGTGTTAAACCAAAAACCTACCAGTAGGTGTCACCAGAGGGTAATTGTATCAAAATAATCTTTATGGGTTTAATAAGAAAACTCAACTTTTAATATATTTATACATAAAATAAAACCTTATAGCAATAAATATATTAAAAGGGGGTAAGCAATCCTACTTCTATCTGTTATAAACAATGTATTATCAATGTAACTCCCGAAGATGGCCCGTAGGTGGCTTAGAGTGCCTCCCTAAAGTCTAATGAAGCAAATAGACTTTAATTAATTATGTCCCTATTTTATTATTACTTATTTTAATCACTGTCCACCCTGATATCTAGACTTGATTAAATCTTTAGTTCTAAGTTAAATTAAACATTTCAGTTTGTAGTTTAGTAAAAGGGGACATTTTGGACAAAGCTGGGAGGGGCCCATCCAGTAACTAAAAAAAAGACCATATACCATCTGATACCATTGATCATTGATTAGGGGAAGGGGTTAGGGGGAGGGGTAGTACAGAAATACAAGAGTTTGAAACACAAGAACAGATAGGTATGTGGGTAGGCGGGGACAGTAGAGCAGGGGGAGTGCAAATACTGACTATATACCAGTTCTTAGCTTGGGAAGAAGAATAGGGGCGTGGCTAATCTGGCTCTGGAGGATGTTTGGGGGGTGGGTAATCAGATGACAGGGGGGGAGGGGATGTCCAAAGCAGTTGTAATTAAGTCCTTAGTTCTGACCACCATATGGCTACATTGTTTCTCATATGACACAGTTTAACTCACCAAGGCAGTTTTTCAACAATCAGTTTCCAACAGTCAATATATAGAAACTGATCATAGAATTCCAGCCTACTAGTTACAGCCACATGTACACCCTGCACTAAATTTAAGTGAAGACTGCTACATGGAGGCCATGCAGCCACCAGGACAGGCTACTCTCTACTTTTTTTTTTTTAAACATACAAGACAAAAGACAACAGCCTAGTGAATCAGAAGATCATTGCAACAGAACGTCTGATTCAAAAAGCTGTACAAATATACACACAGTTTCAACAGTCACACCAATCTCCTTATCACCAGCAACACATTGCGCAGTCACTAGGCCCAAACACACACACAGGATCCTCACATGCTCAACAATATCACGACGTCGCACACACAAAATTAAATCAAAAACCCACCAAAGACTATACACTCATCAATGTAACTATTATTCAAACCATACAACTATCCACGCTATTAATCCATATAAACTAACCGATCACATAACATTTCAACAATTTCATCTCTACAAGTATCCGTACTATAAATCAACTTTTGACTAACCAACTATATCACATTCTAGTAACCTCATCTTTACAGTCAGTGGTTATGGTACAGTTAGTAAGTGGTTATAATACAGTTTTAAAGTCACAGATCAGTTAGTAACAGTTATGGTATTATACATATAACATAAAACAGCAATTGTTAGTAATTTTTACACAATGTCAGTGGTTATGGTACATGTCAGTAGTTATGGTACCGTGCGCTATTTTACAGTTATACACACAATTTACACTCCCACTAGACAGCAGAGCTCTAACTTTCTAGTAGGACATACAAGTTAACCAATTCACCAACTACAATATATTTAACAACATTTACAATAATCCCAACTATTCTAACTGGCCAGCACCTCGAGAGCTTTCGATCTATTTATACACCAGAGATTCGATAAGTTCTTCGCTGCCCAGACACCACGTATAGCGAACTAGAGGGCAGAATTTACACAGTACCCAGCTAGTCTATGAAACCATCAATAAGCTAGTGGCTGGATTTACAACAGAGCACACTTAGTTAAGATAGGGTGAAATCTAGCAAACTATAATATACAACAGAGTATGCTAGTCTCCCGGTCCCCCCGACCTAGCGAACAGAATTTACACCCTAGATACGCTAGTCAAGACAGGACACCGGTGTCCGACATGAGCTATTTACACCAGAACTCAGTCTGACCCAAACCACCTATATTAGACGGGCTGACTACAGAGCGTCTAATTTCCAGGTAAGTGTTGCGCTTTTCACTTCTTCCATCCATCAGGACAGGGCAGATTCCAATAACCGGTTCCAAATATAAAACCCCTTGTGGGTCTACCGCTCTAACGGTATCAATCTTACCTGTTAATTTCTGGACCTGGGTTCACTCATAGACGGAACAATCCGGGACTCACTGCGCAGAAGCCGATGATCTCCTGGACAAAAGGCCAGTGGCGCCGAGACGAAAGGAGGTCCACGCAGTAGAAGTCCAGGATTGTAGCGTAGAAGGTTTGGTAAAAGTTTACCGTCTCAAATCTCTGCGCCAGCTTCCATGCAAATGAGGTTCCCACTGCCAATGCACCAGAGATGTTGCAGTGTAAGCATGCAGAAGCCAAACACAGAAATATTGGACACAGGTCTTCAGGAAGTAACAGGCCTTTATTCACATTACCGATCGGGTCTCAGATGAACTCCTGTTCCAAAAGATCTGAGAGACCAACACATGGTGTACATTCCTTATATAGCACTATAACTCCTCCCATTAATAGCTACACCCACATATACCTTTAACCAATCAATGAGCAGAATATAGACTTGTACATCTAGTCAAACCACATGGCTCATCCAAGACAAAGGAAATAAGTGCAATTTCAGTTCCTGCATTCCTGCACATGCTCAGTACACTGATGACAGTATCCTAGCTACATGTAGCTAACCAACTGACACAACATACACATATGCCACATGGAGATTTTGGCCTACTAAATTTTGACCATGCTGGAATCCCATCACATTATTACTGAATGGCGCTCAGAGCACACACATACAGTTCAATTGCCATGGAGCCAAAGTCTTTCCCATAGTCTTTCATTATACAAATGGGCTCCATGGCATAGCTATCTGGGGTATCACTGCTCAAACAGGGCAAGCACCAAATGACCCGGCTTTCTTGTCTTTGCAGGGGAAAATCAAGCCTTTTAACATGGGGCCATAGTCCAAAGGCAACAGGCGAGCAACCCGGCTTCTCCAATGCAATGTGGCGAGATTGCTCTCGTCACAATATATATTTATATTTGTGTACAGGTCAGGATCAACTGCCTAGACATAACAAGTTATACCAATAGCAGCAAGTAAATTGTGGAGTGTATTATAACTGCAGGTTATGGTGTAAGGAGGTCCCCTGTCTCCCCGCACACAGTGTATTATAACTGCAGCTATAAGGTTATGGTGTAAGCTGGTCCCCTGTCTCCCCGCACACAGTGTATTATAACTGCAGCTATAAGGTTATGGTGTAAGGAGGTTCCCTGTCTTCCGCACACAGTGTATTATAACTGCAGCTATAAGGTTATGTTGTCTCCCCGCACACAGTGTATTATAACTGCAGCTATAAGGTTATAGTGTAAGGAGGTCCCCTGTCTCCCCGCACACAGTGTATTATAACTGCAGCTATAAGGTTATGGTGTAAGGAGATCCCCTGTCTCCCCTCACACAGTGTATTATAACTGAAGCTATAAGGTTATGGTGTAAGGAGGTCCCCTGTCTTCCCGCACACAGTGTATTATAACTGCAGCTATAAGGTTATAGTGTAAGGAGGTCCCCTGTCTCCCCGCACACAGTGTATTATAACTGCAGCTATAAGGTTATGGTGTAAGGAGATCCCCTGTCTCCCCTCACACAGTGTATTATAACTGAAGCTATAAGGTTATGGTGTAAGGAGGTCCCCTGTCTTCCCGCACACAGTGTATTATAACTGCAGCTATAAGGTTATGGTGTAAGGAGGTCCCCTGTCTCCCGGCACACAGTGTATTATAACTGCAGCTATAAGGTTATGGTGTAAGGAGGTCCCCTGTCTCCCCGCACACAGTGTATTATAACTGCAGCTATAAGGTTATGGTGTAAGGAGGTCCCCTGTCTCCCCGCACACAGTGTATTATAACTGCAGCTATAAGGTTATGGTGTAAGGAGATCCCCTGTCTCCCCGCACACAGTGTATTATAACTGCAGCTATAAGGTTATGGTGTAAGGAGGTCCCCTGTCTCCCCGCACACAGTGTGTTATAACTGCAGCTATAAGGTTATGGTGTAAGGAGATCCCCTGTCTCCCCGCACACAGTGTATTATAACTGCAGCTATAAGGTTATGGTGTAAGGAGGTCCCCTGTCTCCCCGCACACAGTGTATTCTAACTGCAGCTATAAGGTTATGGTGTAAGGAGGTCCCCTGTCTCCCCGCACACAGTGTATTATAACTGCAGCTATAAGGTTATGGTGTAAGGAGGTCCCCTGTCTCCCCGCACACAGTGTATTATAACTGCAGCTATAAGGTTATGGTGTAAGGAGGTCCCCTGTCTCCCCGCACACAGTGTATTATAACTGCAGCTATAAGGTTATGGTGTAAGGAGGTCCCCTGTCTCCCCGCACACAGTGTATTATAACTGCAGCTATAAGGTTATGGTGTAAGGAGGTCCCCTGTCTCCCCGCACACAGTGTATTATAACTGCAGCTATAAGGTTATGGTGTAAGGAGGTCCCCTGTCTCCCCGCACACAGTGTATTATAACTGCAGCTATAAGGTTATGGTGTAAGGAGGTCCCCTGTCTCCCCGCACACAGTGTATTATAACTGCAGCTATAAGGTTATGGTGTAAGGAGGTCCCCTGTCTCCCCGCACACAGTGTATTATAACTGCAGCTATAAGGTTATGGTGTAAGGAGGTCCCCTGTCTCCCCGCACACAGTGTATTATAACTGCAGCTATAAGGTTATGGTGTAAGGAGGTCCTCTGTCTCCCCGCACACAGTGTATTATAACTGCAGCTATAAGGTGAGATTTTATCAATGCTATATGAATATTTGTTTATTTTTCTCTGTCAGTTAATATTACATTTTAATTTAATGGATGTGGAAAGTAGAGCAGATTTATCATGTTAAGCCATTAGAGCCCATGTTCTCAGTCCAATAAAAATTGCTGACATTGTGTAAACACAGACACCAGGGGTCAAAGATTTTGTAATGTGCAACCTGCGTGACATTTATTCCTAAATTTCCTGGAATCCTCATTCATTAAGCAAGAGGTAGCTACAGAACCTGGAAAACTGAACATTTAATATCCAGAGTCCCATAGATCGGAGAGCGGCTGAGCAGAGGTAATGAGAATGCTAGGCTTGGGTGGGAGAGTCACTGGACAGTGAAAGGGCCCAGAGAGGAACACTTTACATTAGACTAGATTCTTTAAATGATGTGTACCTATAGGAGAATACCTGCTATGTTTTCTCACAGTTAGCAGGCTGATATACACAGGATTTCTCATGGTTTTCTGTTGAGACGTGCTCAGTCTCCAGCCTTTACTGAGGCCGTGTCTCCCTGTGGCAGTATATCAGCTCCACTATAAATGACTCCACAAATAATATGGAATGGACTCACTGCAGGACATTGTATCACCCTTCACACTCACATTCTGTTCGAATCTCTAGCTATAGTAACACCGCAATGCTTCATTTCTCCATAGTTGCTGATATGGATTAATTTTTGTGAAATACTGGATTGTGTTCTACATCCTGAGTACGAGAATACCTAACAAACATTCATTTATCATGTTTATATGGAAGATACTGGACCGATTTTGGGGGCTGGGGGGTGGATTGCAGTTTTCTTATTTTAAGAGTAACTTACTGTTTGGGAAACGTTGTTCCCCCCTGTTTGATATGTCTCCTAAAAGTAAATATATATATTTAAAAACAATGGGCAGCCCAAGGTTGTTTACAAAGTCATATTAATACTGCTTTATGCAGCTATTTTACCTCCGTTAGATGAAACCTCCATACACAGCGTTATTTAAAGGACCACTATAGTGCCCTGAGGGTGTCCTCACCCTCAGGGTCCCCCTCCCGCCAGGCTTTAGGGGGAGGAAGGGGTTAAACTTACCTCTTTCTCCAGCGTCGTGCGGAGAGCTCTCCTCCTCATCTTCGGCTGAATGCGCATGCGCAGCAGGAGCCGCGCGCGCATTCAACCAGTCCATAGGAAAGCATTCTCAATGCTTTTCTATGGACACTGGCGTCTTCTCACTGTGAGTGAGAGGGTGGTGGGGTTGTGATGCTGAGGGTGGTGATGCTGAGGGTGGTGATGGTGAGGGGGGTGGTGCTGAGGGTGGTGGGGGAGGGTGAGGTTGAAGGGAGGGTGTGAGGCTGAAGGGGGTGGTGAGGCTGAGGGTGGTGGGGGGTGATACTGAGGGTGGTGGGGGTGGGTGAGGCTGAGGGGGTGGTGGGTGGTGAGGCTGAAGGGGGTGAGGCTAAGGGGAAGGGGTGGTGAGGCTGAGGGTGAAGGGGGGGTGAGGCTGAGGGTGAAGGGGAGGTGGTGAGGCTAAGGGTGGTGGGGGTGGTGAGGCGGGGGGTGAAGGGGGATGGTGAGGCTGAAGTGAGGAGGGTGAGAGAGAACCTACCTTTTCTTCCCTGGTGGTCCAGTGGGCTCCCTGGTGGTCCGGCCATTATGTAATCTCGCGAGACCATCAGAGCGGCAACGCGGAGCTGGTGTCTGCATTGGCTGGCCCGGCAGCCAGGAGGGGCCTCGCATCCGGCGGCATACCAGGCAAGCCGCCGAGCCCCCTCCTGGTGTCGGGTCCTCGGTCACTGACCGAGGACCTGACACAGTGCGCCCACAGGTGGTTTAGGCGGCCGCAAGGCCCCAGCCAGTGCGAGGCCTTAGGCGGCTGCCTAAACCACCTAATTAGAGAGCCGCCTCTGCTGCTATGTTTATAGAAAAAAGGGTTAATCCTAGATGGACCTGGCACCCAGACCACTTCATTAAGCTGAAGTGGTCTGGGTGCCTACAGTGGTCCTGTTAGGTCTCCCCCTCCTGTGGGTCACTTTGCCACAGATTCCGGTGACCCGTGTCATTCTGGGCTCATTATGGACACTGGTTGCTGTAAACCCACT
This sequence comes from Pelobates cultripes, assembly GCA_933207985.1. NCBI lineage: Eukaryota > Metazoa > Chordata > Amphibia > Anura > Pelobatidae > Pelobates > Pelobates cultripes. The sequence continues at coordinate 331,884,580 of OW240915.1, forward strand.
GGGTTGTCCTGTGTAAATATAAACGCCCACGTGCCTGCATCACCTGTGAAACATTATGTCTGTACTGGTTTAGTGTTGCAGAAATGACACCAACCTCTCAGACTATCTCTAAGGCCATATAAACCCATTCTGCTGGTTGTGCCGTGCTCTGTTAAGGAGATCTCACAGTGAATTCTGTTCGTTGTGTCTCTAGGTATTTTGACTCCAGCTAGTTCCTCCATTCGCCATTGCGTACCCCTTGACCCATTTAACCTCTCCCTGTGCCTGTTTCTTATCTCTGTGTTAAGCCTGGCCAAATCTAAGGACTGGTAATATGAATCTGCGTGTTGGACGGGGGTAGTATCATGGCGGTCGGGGATATTGGGACTAACCCTGTCCCCGCACTGTTAGTGTTCCCCCAGTGATCATTTTATGACAATATTTTTCAGTAATATATTCTTTATATCATCGGCTGCGAGAGAGAGAAATCATCCATTAGATACTACTATTTTACACATATACGCTTAATAAAGTCAGCTTGCAAAGCACTATTTTTCACCTATTGTCCCACCTTTGAGCACTGTTTGTTCTGGTTTAATTTTTGTGTTTTGATGTAATTCCTGTGACACATATTGCTGTGTTACTGATATAGAAATATGATTACACTAATTTTCATACCAACTCTATGCAAATTTACACATGTCCATTCTGTCAACAGAGGGCTCTGCAGAGTTATTACACTGTAAATGCATAATTTGTAAATCACCTGCTACCGTCACAGGAACAACCTACACAATCTATACAAAGTTAGAATTAGAGCTAAGATTACGATTAGGTTTAGGATTAGAGCTAGGATTAGGGTTAGAATAAGAACTAGGGTTAGAATTACATATAGGATTGTGGTTAGATTTAGGATTAGAGCTAAGGTTGCGGTTAGAAGTAGAGCAAGTATTAGTGGTAGGGTTGGGATGTGATTAGAGCTAGGATTAGGGTTACAATTAAAGCAAGGATTATGGTTAGGTTTAAAATTAGAGCTAGGATTAGAATAAGAACTAAGGTTAGAATTACAGCTAGGATTGTGGTTAGGTTTAGGATTAGAGTTGGGATCACAGTTACAATTAGAGCTTGGCTTAGATTTAGAAGTAGAGCTAAGATCATGATTAGAGCTAGGGTTGGGTTTAAGATTAGAGCTAGGATTAGGGTTACATTTAGAGCTAGTTTTAGTATTAGAGTTAGGATTAGGGTTACAATTAGAGCTGGGTTAGGTTAAGTATTAGAAATAGGATCAGGGTTACAGTTAGAGATAGTTTTAGTATTAGAGCTAGGATTAGGGTTAGAATTAGAGCTTGGATTAGGGTTACAATTATTTAGAGCTAGGGTTAGTTTTACTATTAGAGCTAGGATTAGGGTTACAATTAGAGCTTGGATTAGGGTTACAATTAGAGATTGGGTTAGTTTTAGTATTAGAGCTAGGATTAGGGTTAAAATTAGAGCTAGGGTTAGTTTTAGTATTAGAGCCAGGATCAGGGTTACAGTTAGAGCTAGTTTTAGTATTAGAGCTAGGATTAGGGTTACAATTAGTGCTAGGGTTAGTTTTAGTATTAGAGCTAAGTTTGGGGTTACAATTAGAGCTTGGATTAGGGCTACAATTAGAGCTAGGGTTAGTTTTAGTATTAGAGCTAGGATTAGGGTTACAAATAGAGCTAGGGTTAGTTTTAGTATTAGAGCTAGGATCAGGGTTACAGTTAGAGCTAGTTTTAGTATGAGAGCTAGGATTAGGGTTACAATTAGAGCTTGGATTAGGGTTACAATTAGAGCTAGGGTTAGTTTTAGTATTAGAGCTAGGATTAGGGTTACTGTGACGAGCAATCTCGCCCCATTTCATTGGAGCAGCCTGGTTGCTCGCCTGTTGCCTCTGGACTATGGCCCCATGGTAAAACTTGTATTTTCCCCTGCAGAAAGGCTTGCTCGTTCCTTTCTGCCAGGGTGTTCGGTAAATTCTATGTACCGAACAAACGCACGAATGACTGGAGCACCTGGGAGCTGGAGTGTGTCGGCGATTTACCTCCCTGAAGCTGCGGTTAACCGCAGCTTAATTGACAATCACTGGGTGGTCGCGGTTACATCTAGCCTCCACACGATGGCGGTGTTATGGAAGCCCCCCCCCAGGTAGTCAGCTCTTGTTCTACCCAGCGGCAGGACACCAAAAGCGGACACTTTGTCTTCCAAGCACCCCTGAGGCTGGAGGTCTGCAAACCCGTTCGGGAACCGAACAGCGGAGCATTCGGGACTTTTAGTGTTGCAATGTATTCAGTGTAAAAGTACCCAGATAGCCTGCCATGGAGCCTGTTCGTGGAATTAAAGACTTTAGCTCCATGGCGATTGAACTGTATTTGTGTGGTCTGAGCACCATTCGCTTAATAATGTGCGCTCAGACCTGGGCTATCTGGGGATATGTTAAATGTATATATTTATTGTAACCTTTTAACATGGGGGATTTTAACAGTAATTCCTATATTGGTATCCCCACGTGCATAATGGCGATTTGCCTTTGTCCTGGGAGATAATTGAATTACTTTTCAATTATCTCCAGGGCAGAGGGGAGGAAGCCAGGATGCATTGTGGGAATATATTGTAACTGTATGTCCTAAATTGATACTTGTCTGTCCTTTGTTACAGTCTCCCATTTGGTCCCCTAGGAGACCTGCATAAATACTGGGCAGGTAGCCCTCATTAAAACAGACCACTGCTTGACCCTCAACACGGAGCCTTGTCTCGTCCTTGGGGGGATTTACTGTATGCTGATAGAGACTGATTGCTAGGAGTGTAAGCCGCTTGGGTGCTTTTCCTATTCGTCTGCTAGCAGCTATTCGTGAGGTTCCAGTTCAGGAGTTTGGAGTGCTATCTTGTATCCAGTTCGGGAGTTTAGAGCATTCCCTTATATGTGGTTCGGGAGTTAGGTGTTCTGCAGTAGCTGTGCCTGTATCTCTGGAAGGGGAAGATCTTCTAAACAGCGGTTTAACCCTTTTATGCTGAGGGTGCCTTTACAGTTACAATTAGAGCAAGGGTTAGGTTTAGAAGTAGAGGAAGGATTAGGATTTGATCATGATTACAAAAAAGAGTTGGGTTTAGGATTAGAGCTAGAATTAGGGTTACAATTAGCATGAGGATTAGGTTTAGAAGTAAAGCTAGGATTAGAGCTATAAAGTGATACACAGACACAGTATCCCCCTTTCACTCAAACATTATAGATATGTCTGTTAGATGTATATGTAGGTGACGATTAAGTTGCAGTAAGACCAAATAAATGAATCTCCCCTAAATTTGATGCACATTTAGACATTCCTGCTATACATCACTTGTATATCGTACATTGAATCTCGAAAAATCTGCCCTGATAATTTAGTCAAAATCCTGGTAATTCAATGATCTTCCAGTTACAGGGATACATACAGAAACACACATACACATAAAACACCCCAAAACCCCATTAAATCCACATGGGAACCCCACATGTCCTATATCCCCTGATAGCCCGGACCCAAGCACCCAGGTTGTCCAAATAATGCTCAGATCCATTCAGTGTAAAAGTTTTGACTGGCCTTATAGTTCACTGAGTTTCTTTCCCTGAAGAGTGCTCTCCTGGCTTGTCTGTAGGAGGAGCAGGCGGCTGTATATATCAACCTTTTTCGAAACCCGTCACAGACTGCAGGAGCCAAGGCCATATCAGGACTGAGGTCAAAACAACCTGGCTGTCAGGAAATAGGCAAACAATATAAAACAAACACTCATATGAAGGGGGAGAAGCCGAATTGACCTTCGAAGCACAGAAAAACGGCAATTGCTGAAACTACCTTCAGATGTATAGGATAGAGGAAGGGGTTACAAAACCTTAATCAAATTTAAAAAGAAAACTAATATCAAATACCCACAGGTATACATTCATCTAGACCTGTGGATGAAACTCCTGCCCTTGTGCAGCATGCTCTTTGTAGGATGTTCACTGTGGCAAACCTAGCCACTTGGACAATATAAAGAGACTGTACCTTTAAGGGTTGCTTGTGGCGCTTGTTAACCAATTGCAACAATGTTATTAGAGGCTCTCCTAGGTGGCCACCGTTCGACTACCGACCATGCGGCAGTCGGCCATCTTGGATCCTTTGTTCCCTCAGCGGTGTTTGGTCGTTGAGTGCGTGGTACTAAAAACGGCTACTCGACGGCGCGAACACCGCTGAGCCTCCAGGACGTTCGGGAGGTCCGGGACATTCGGTATTTTATTCCCTATACTTCAATCGGTCTTTTGAATGTGTGTTTTAATAAATGTGTTTTTCGTGCGGCGTTCAGTTGTTTTAGCTGGGATCTGAGCGGTAATCTCACGAATGATGCGCTCAGACCCCAGCTATCTACCAAATGCCCATTCGTGCAAATAGACCAAATAGTCGAAGAACTGTACATTTTAAGGTAAATTGCCGGTTCTGCTGCACGGAGGGATAATCCACTTAACGGTACATTCCAGTGGGAGGATCCCTCTCGTGCAGCAGTGCCTGATGGGGGAAAGGCTCTGTACATTAAGTTCCCCACGTAGTCCACTCTGGGAATGCCCCTGGGATGTGACTCAGGAAACCCCTTGCATGGGAAATTGTAGAAATTGTGGAGCCTGTGAATAAAGCCTTCAGTTGACTCTCAGACCTGTGTTTCGTCCGGTTACTGGGAGATTTGGGATATTGCCTTGCTTTTCAGTGCTTGACTGTGGATTACTTTCTGCCCCAGCGGAATTCGTGGATTTAATACTGCCGATCCGCTACATTCACTTAGGGTATAGCCAGTGTCGTGGGTCTCTAATCCTCAGCCACGGTATGAGAAACCATAGACACAGAAAAGGTTTAATGTGTCTCTGTAGGAGATGTTGCTTGTTGTAACGGCCACCTTGAGTGTCAGAGGGGTGTGTGGCGAAAGTAACCTCGCTACTGGTTTTTGGAGGGGCCTGTTTGCCAGCCTCCTACCCTGGGACTATGGGCCCTGTGATAACCCATGTTCAAAAGTACTGTTTCTGCCCATTGGACTTTTAACTGGAACAGATTCAAACATGTGGCAATGGCCATCTTAAATTGTCCAGCAGTGTTTTGTCTTGAGTGTATGGAACTGTTTTGGGCATGGGACCATGTGTACGGTGGGGCAAAAATAAGACTTCCAGGAAATTCCTGAACCTTTGAACCGATCTGGGTGATTTTTGGATATGTTGTTCACCCAGATCGGGGCTATCTTTTGTGGAGATATGTGTTTTGGGGTACTTTTGGGACTTTATAGAAATGTGTTTTTTCTGCCTGAAGATAATTGGGTTAATACAGTAACTTACTCAATTATCTTCCTGGCATAGGGGAAGGATTGTATGCTATATGTGGGAGTGTTGTGCACTGGAACACTGTTCTTATTGATCTGTGAATATTGTAACTCAGTTCCCCTACATGTGGGCGTACCCCTTTGTGGGGATATGTTGTATTATGGGGTACTTTTCGGGGTTTGTAAAAAATTATGTTTTTTCTGCTTAGAGTTAATTGAGTTAGTCCATTGTCTTTGTTAATTATATCACAGGCAGAGGGGAGGGATTGTGTACACTGTATGGGAGTTGTTACAGTTACCTCCAGGCTAGCTGGAAGCTGGACCGCTTGGATAGTCTGGTTCCCCGATGTAGAGAGAGAGAAGAGCCGATCCAGTCAGTATACCACAGAATCCTGTAAATGTAGGATAATCCCACTAGCTATGGTACAGCTAGGATAACCTTTTACCCACAAAACGAGTCGAGGCTGCGATTTGAGGGTCAAGAAAGAACTGGCTTTAATGGCACACAGGTATCACTATTTATGCGAAATCTCAGGTCCCCTCTGGACCTGATGGTATACAGGGACAATGCAAGCAGTTAACCAATAGAAACACAATGTATCTTTTGAAATTGTTACCGCCCAGCTTGGAGATAATGAATCCAACGCTTATGACAATGTAATTATCTCCAAGCGCCCCAAATCCCACGTTTTCTTGCGACATACAAAACAGTATAAAATACATAACTTTAGCATTTTAATAGACAATTCGTGCATTCTACCGTTCATTATGTAGCCCAGATCTGAGCTCAGCAGATAGTTGAATAGCACTCAGAACTCACGAACGGTATGGTTAGTTCCATCAATATAAAGTCTGTTCATGTCTTTTGTCCCGAACCTGAGACGGCGGCCATGTTTTCAGGTAAGTTAATGGGCAGCGGGACCTCGACCCCAAACTCATGGAACGAATAGCGGCCAGGGGTTTACACGAATCCCTGATCTCCTGATGGTTGTCCCAACCATTCAGGAAACGAACGTAGACCGCCGGGGAGGGGTACTTAACCTTCGGTTAACCGCAAAACCAACATTCTAATTGGGGCCATACGCCAGGATGTAGGTGGTCCTCGTTCGTGAGTCTTTCGGTAGTTTTAGTTCGGGAAATAGTGCACGAACGGGAATGCCCTGGGACCGTCAATTAGGCTGTGGTTAACAGCAGACCGCAGCTCTCTTGGCGATTAATTAGAGACACGCTACGCTCGTAGGGTGGTCGCTGTTCGGGTATTGGAAAGGTGACAAGGGTTAAGTGGCGGCACACGCCAGGGGCCGGGTGGTCCGTTGTTCGTATACACGAATGGGTAACGGGAAATCGGTCCGGGAATTAGGCTACATGGTTAAAATACTGAAATAAGGTTCTGTGTGGAAACAGAAAAGAGCAATATTGTAACAGTCTGTAGAGCTTTTGTAACAGGAGTGACTGAATGTAAAACTATGTTTTTATTGGCTTGTTGTTCCTGTGTCCCTGTGCCCCACAAGGTCCACCTGGGTGGTAACCTTGTGGGGAAATCTGTATAAAAGACCAAGCTGTTCAATAAACCCTCAGATCTGCTGAGTTCCTGTTTTACCCTTGCCTCATGTGTGGGGAGGAAAGGCTGCATCTACCCTGGGGATTGCTATATCACTATACTCCCCAGGGATAATAATCACTAAGCTCTTTTAAGAGCTTGTTCCTGCTACTCTCTCTTGGAGGAGAGGTTCACCCACTGGAACCTGGAGCCTTGTTGTAGGTCCAGGGTGGGTAGAGGACGGCGAGTTCCCAGCCAAGCTGTAACGATTGATGTGGGGACTGCGGTGCTCATGGTGTCTGGTGGAGTGCTTGGAGTTCTCGGTGAGCACTAGGAGTATCCGTCAGCGGAGGTACCCATCCAGGGTACAGGAAGCTCCGTTACAGGGTGTATGCCTTTCGAGACGTCCTTTTCCCTTTAGAGGAGCTGTGCTGCAGATTCTCCAGTTGTCATCTCAGCCGAACCAGTAGTTGAAGGTATAGTAGAGCTCTTACAAGAGCTAGTGATAAGCTGTGAAGCAGGTTCCCTACAAGCACGAGACAAAGCTATGTGTTGAGGGTTGAGCAGAACTAATTTTTAATGGGGCCAGGCTGGCCTTTTATGCAATTATTCCCAAAAGGTTACCACCCAGGTGGACCTAGTTGGGCACAGGGAAAAACAGTGTACAACTAATAAACAGTAAATCGCATTATGAAACACTCCCATTCATTACACACAATTCCTCCCCTCTGCTTAGGAGATTATTGAGTTAATTACTGTATCAAATCAATTATCTCCAAACGAAAAAATGAAAATGTTTCCCATTTTCAGAAATACCCCAAACATTACATCCAAACCCCATAAAACATATATTTTCTGATAGTTAGGGGAACAACATATCAAAAATCATGCAAATCGGTTAAGGTGTTCGGGAGTTAGCTGGAAGTCCCATTTCTGCCCGGCCGCACACGATGCTCCTGCCCAGAATAGTACCATGAAATGTCGAACAAACAGTTCACATAATCGTTTGTGCGTTTGATGGTCGTGTGCCGCTTCTATTGTATATAGTTTCTACCGAATGCCACCTTCTTCGGATGGATTATCATGAATATAAGTGGTCCTGGAAGTCTCAGTGGTGTTCGGGAGATCGAGTGTCCGAAATTAGTTCCAGACTCGACGACCAAATCCCTCTGGTAAACAAACCCATTGAGTACAGTTTATTTGTTTGAATTCGTATGACGGTTTAGGTGAAGGGTATTGTAATAATTAGTTCAGAGCAGCAACTAAATTATAAATCCAACAAACAGGGCATCTATTACACTTGGTTATGGAGAAAGGATATGGATTGCTTTGGCTCATCTTCTGGTCTGTACACTAGCCCAGTCCCAATGTCCAGGTTAATACTATTGCAGCTTCCTAAAAGAAAACTATATATTCCTAACAATGCAAGCTGTACAGTAAGCATCATGGGAATTACTTGTCAAGGTAAACAATTATACAGTCATTCCCATGACCAAAGTTTGTAAAGAAAGAAAAACAACGTTAAGGATACCGATAAAATGATAAAAATAACCTAGGTAGAACATAAATGCAGTGTGAGGGTCAGCCTGCCCTCCTCGGGGTCCAGGCTACCCAGGTATCTAATAAAATCTCTTGTTTGAGTGATAAAAGCCTTTGAATCGTCCTTTTTATCTAGCTAAGGGGTAGGGGTTTTGTAGTGTAACACTTTCAGACAAGGAAGCACCGCCTGTTGGGTTGTGTTCTTCAGATCTGCTAAGCTGATAGGTAATGTTATGTTGCTGGAGAGATTGCTAACAGGGAAGTGTGGAGTACTTCCTAGGGAGTGACCCTACCTCCGGACCGGTCCCTCCGAGTTTAGTGGATCCCAATATATTGGACTAGGTCTCTAGAGGGATATGTTCTGTCTAGGGGCCTTCTTCCTTGTCTAGTATCGGGCTAAGTGCGTGCTCCTGTGAGTATAAAGACAGTGGTGCTGTTGGAGCCAATAGTGCATCTCAACTGCCCCACCCAAAGTTTTGTATGTGACTGATAGGACCTGTCTGTATGTGATTGGACATTATTACTGCTGCTCGGGGTCAGTGGTGTGCAACACTAAGTAAACATTCAACAGTGAGGGTTTGTTAAAACGTTAAAATAAAGGGGACACAAATCAAAACATGTTAGCGTCCAGGAGATCCCCAGTAATAAGTTGCTCATTTTCAAGTGGTGGCAGCTGCATACAAATCAGAGGTGCGCTGTCGTGGGACAAAAGGGGGGATGCTCGCAGGGTCCCAGAAGTGAGAGTGTTGCGGTGTCGTAGACTGTTTGTCTCGGGTGAGTGCATCTGGGGGTTTTGGTATCAGTCCGGCAGCCTCTTGAACGTTGTGAATAGCATGCGGAGTGTCCCCCTGATGCACTACTAATGTGCGAAAGAGTTTCCATTCCATATCGGATATTGTTCCGTTGCAGGAGCGTGGTGAATGACTTGAACGAGTTCCTCCAAGCTAAGGTACCCACGAGAGGTCAGCGTAGAAGGGGAGGGGCATATTCTCGTAATGGTAAGGTGAGTTTCCTCTTAAAGCAGTCAGGACCGCTGTTTTGTCTGACCCGTTTCTGAAGCGGACCACCAGGTCCCTGGAAGCTGTGTTCGGGGCTTTGAGGGGTTAGGGTATGTGGAATTGTCCTTCAGTCACCACTGCTTTAGCCTGCCGGGGTTGTACCTCACAAAGTGTGGCAGTTCTGTGTCAGGGATCTCCTCCGATAACCCACGCACCTTTAGATTATTTTGGCGCCGGGAGTCTTTCTCATGGAGCTGGTTTTGGTGCTGTAGTTCCGGCACTGCTTGCTGGAGCGACTTTATGTGTTGGGTGCTCTGCTGATGCGGCACATGAGGCCCCCCAGGTCCCCGGGGATTGTTGCTATGTCCGCCGAGATATTTCTCTGGAGTTTGGCCAGCATCTCCTGTAGTATTGATTTTGTCTGTATAGATGTGTCTGGGCCCTCTGCTCTCCCTCTCCCAGCTCTCTGGTGCTGGTGGGTACTCCTCTTCGGCTCCAAATGAGTAGCCTCCGGAGACTCTTGGGCCCAGTTGCAGATCGCAGATTTTTAGCCCCAGACTGGGCTTGTCTGGTCTGGGCTTCTTGGTTTTGCATCCTATCTTAGTCTTAATGACAAGGGGGGTCCTGCAAAACACTGAGTGCAGTTATATAGGCAGTATTGCCCAATTTTAGTCGTTATTGTTGGAAGCTCTAGGATCATGCGACCAGTCGCTACAGCAGCCATGCTCCGCCGGGACATTGTCTTTTAAGGTAACTATCTAGTAAATTCTCCTTGAATCAAGCTCCCTAGAGAAGAGGTAGACACCAGTTCTAAAAGGCTGATTCTAGGCCATCGACAGCTTAAGGTGTAAACAGAAGACATTGAGCCACATAGCACATTGCAGTCAGGCCCACGCTAGATACAGGCCATTGAATAGACTTGGGAAGAGTATGAGGTACAGAATGACCTGCATTCCAAATATCTGCATTAGTGAGTTAAATTACACCAATAGTGGTGATGGTGTTAATTTGTACCAGTAAACATGTTATTACGTTGATGTTTTCAGTCTTGTTACCTCTTCTCCCTGGGCATTAAAAAGGCACAGAGAACACAAGGGAACTGGGAATTATTAAGAATAACATTTTTTTTCTTTACAGTTGAGGTCAAAATGGCCTCTCCACACAGAGTTTTGTGCTTGGAGACCCTGAGTCCATCCATCACAAATATCAACGTCCCCATCTTAGGATCGGTGACACAACGAGCGATGGACATCAAAAGGGAAATAGAGGAGGTAAGAGAGGATATAGCAGAGGGGGGACAATTCTTAAACTCTTATACAAAAGAGACCACATCAATAATAAATTACTGGAAACAGGTATCAGAACTGAGTTTTTAACAATAGAGCCCAGTTTAGGATGGAAGTCTGTGGGATGGAGTATTATAGTTTCTGAAGCGGACCACCAGGTCCCTGGAGGCTGTGTTCGGGGCTTTGAGGGGTTAGGGTATGTGGAATTGTCCTTCAATCACCACTGCTTTAGCCTGCCGGGGTTGTAGTAAGCTCCCCACCAAGCACCTCGCAAAGTGTGGCAGTTCTGCGTCAGGGATCTTCTCCGATAACCCACGCACCTTTAGATTATTTTGGCGCCACGAGTCTCCCTGGCAGTGAACCGGCGCTTATGGAGCTGGTATTGGTGCTGTAGTTCCGGCACTGCTTGCTGGAGCGACTTTATGTGTTGGGTGCTCAGCCGATGCGTATGGGATGGGAGTCTGGGGATGCTAGGTGGGGATGCTAGAATATTACATGATGCTAGGCTATTAATAGATGGGAGTCTGGGGATGGAGTATTACAGGGTGCTAGGCTATTACTGGATGGGAGTCTGGGGGATGGAGTATTACAGGGTGCTAGGCTATTACTGGATGGGGGTCTGGGAGATGGAGTATTACAGGGTGCTAGGCTATTACTGGATGGGAGTCTGGGGAATGGAGTATAACAGGACCCTAGGCTATTACTGCATGGGAGTCTGGGGGATGGAATATTACAGGATGCTAGGCTATTACTGGATGGGAGTCTGGGGATGGAATATTACAGGATGCTAGGCTATTACTGGATGGGAGTCTGGGGATGGAGTATTACAGGGTGCTAGGCTATTACTGGATGGGAGTCTGGGGATGGAGTATTACAGGGTGCTAGGCTATTACTGGATGGGAGTCTGGGGATGGAGTATTACAGGGTGCTAGGCTATTACTGGATGGGAGTCTGGGGATGGAGTATTACAGGGTGCTAGGCTATTACTGGATGGGAGTCTGGGGGATGGAGTATTACAGGGTGCTAGGCTATTACTGGATGGGAGTCTGGGGGATGGAGTATTACAGGATGCTAGGCTATTACTGGATGGGAGTCTGGGGATGGAGTATTACAGGATGCTAGGCTATTACTGTATGGGAGTCTGGGGATGGAGTATTACAGGGTGCTAGGCTATTACTGGATGGGAGTCTGGGGGATGGAGTATTACAGGGTGTTCGGCTATTACTGGATGGGAGTCTGGGGGATGGAGTATTACAGGATGCTAGGCTATTACTGGATGGGAGTCTGGGGGATGGAGTATTACAGGATGCTAGGCTATTACTAGATGGGAGTCTGGGGATGGAGTATTACGGGGTGCTAGGCTATTACTGGATGGGAGTATGGGGGATGGAGTATTACAGGGTGCTAGGCTATTACTGTATGGGAGTCTGGGGATGGAGTATTACAGGATGCTAGGCTATTACTGGATGGGAGTATAGGGGGATGGAGTACAGGGTGCTAGGCTATTACTGGATGGGAGTCTGGGGGATGGAGTATTACAGGGTGCTAGGCTATTACTGGATGGGAGTCTGGGGGATGGAATATTACAGGATGCTAGGCTATTACTGGATGGGAGTCTGGGGGATGGAGTATTACAGGACGCTAGGCTATTACTGTATGGGAGTCTGGGGATGGAGTATTACAGGGTGCTAGGCTATTACTGGATGGGAGTCTGGGGATGGAGTATTACAGGACGCTAGGCTATTACTGGATGGGAGTCTGGGGGATGGAGTATTACAGGGTGCTAGGCTATTACTAGATGGGAGTCTGGGGGATGGAGTATTACAGGGTGCTAGGCTATTACTGGATGGGAGTCTGGGGGATGGAGTATTACAGGGTGCTAGGCTATTACTGAATGGGAGTCTGGGGGATGGAGTATTACAGGGTGCTAGGCTATTACTGGATGGGAGTCTGGGGGATGGAGTATTACAGGATGCTAGGCTATTACTGGATGGGAGTCTGGGGGATGGAGTATTACAGGGTGCTAGGCTATTACTGGATGGGAGTATGGGGGATGGAGTATTACAGGGTGCTAGGCTATTACTGGATGGGAGTATGGGGGACGGAGTATTACAGGGTGCTAGGCTATTACTGGATGGGAGTCTGGGGGATGGAGTATTACAGGGTGCTAGGCTATTACTGGATGGGAGTCTGGTGGATGGAGTATTACAGGGTGCCAGGGCTACACTGATGGAGTCTGGGGGATGGAGTAATACAGGGTGCTAGGGCTATTACTGATGGGAGTCTTGGGGATGGAGGTCATAGGACGCTAGGGCTATTACTGATGGGATATGGGATGGAGTATTACAGGGTGCTAGGCTATTACTGGATGGGAGTCTGGGAGATGGAGTATTACAGGGTGTTAGGCTATTACTGGATGGGAGTATGGGGGATGGAGTATTACAGGATGCTAGGCTATTACTGGATGGGAGTCTGGGGATGGAGTATTACAGGGTGCTAGGCTATTACTGGATGGGAGTCTGGGGATGGAGTATTACAGGGTGCTAGGCTATTACTGGATGGGAGTCTGGGGATGGAGTATTACAGGGTGCTAGGCTATTACTGGATGGGAATCTGGGGGATGGAGTATTACAGGACGCTAGGCTATTACTGTATGGGAGTCTGGGGGATGGAGTATTACAGGGTGCTAGGCTATTACTGGATGGGAGTCTGGGGGATGGAGTATTACAGGGTGCTAGGCTATTACTGGATGGGAGTCTTGGGGATGGAATATTACAGGGTGCTAGGCTATTACTGGATGGGAGTCTGGGGATGGAGTATTACAGGATGCTAGGCTATTACTGGATGGGAGTCTGGGGGATGGAGTATTACAGGATGCTAGGCTATTACTGGATGGGAGTATGGGGGATGGAGTATTACAGGGTGCTAGGCTATTACTGGATGGGAGTATGGGGGATGGAGTATTACAGGGTGTTCGGCTATTACTGGATGGGAGTCTGGGGATGGAGTATTACAGGATGCTAGGCTATTACTGTATGGGAGTCTGGGGATGGAGTATTACAGGGTGCTAGGCTATTACTGGATGGGAGTCTTGGGGATGGAGTATTACAGGGTGCTAGGCTATTACTGGATGGGAGTATGGGGGATGGAGTATTACAGGGTGTTCGGCTATTACTGGATGGGAGTCTGGGGATGGAGTATTACAGGATGCTAGGCTATTACTGTATGGGAGTCTGGGGATGGAGTATTACAGGGTGCTAGGCTATTACTGGATGGGAGTCTTGGGGATGGAGTATTACAGGGTGCTAGGCTATTACTGGATGGGAGTATGGGGGATGGAGTATTACAGGGTGCTAGGCTATTACTGGATGGGAGTCTGGGGGATGGAGTATTACAGGGTGCTAGGCTATTACTGGATGGGAGTCTGGGGATGGAATATTACAGGACGCTAGGCTATTACTGGATGGGAGTCTGGGGATGGAATATTACAGGATGCTAGGCTATTACTGGATGGGAGTCTGGGGGATGGAGTATTACAGGGTGCTAGGCTATTACTGGATGGGAGTCTGGGGATGGAGTATTACAGGGTGCTAGGCTATTACTGGATGGGAGTCTTGGGGATGGAATATTACAGGACGCTAGGCTATTACTGGATGGGAGTCTTGGGGATGGAGTATTACAGGATGCTAGGCTATTACTGGATGGGAGTCTGGGGGATGGAGTATTACAGGGTGCTAGGCTATTACTGGATGGGAGTCTGGGGGATGGAATATTACAGGATGCTAGGCTATTACTGGATGGGAGTCTGGGGATGGAATATTACAGGACGCTAGGCTATTACTGGATGGGAGTCTGGGGATGGAGTATTACAGGGTGCTAGGCTATTACTGGATGGGAGTCTGGGGATGGAATATTACAGGACGCTAGGCTATTACTGGATGGGAGTCTGGGGGATGGAGTATTACAGGATGCTAGGCTATTACTGGATGGGAATCTGGGGGATGGAGTATTACAGGATGCTAGGCTATTACTGGATGGGAGTCTGGGGATGGAGGATTACAGGGTGCTAGCTATTACTGGATGGAGTCTGGGGATGAATACAGGGTGCTAGGCTACTGGATGGAGTCTGGGATGAGTATTACAGGATTGCTAGGCTATTACTGATGTGGGGAGTCTGGGGGATGAGTATTACAGGTGCTAGGTATTATTACTGGATGGGAGTCTGGGGGATGGAGTATTACAGGATGCTAGGCTATTACTGGATGGGAGTATGGGGGATGGAGTATTACAGGGTGCTAGGCTATTACTGGATGGGAGTCTGGGGGATGGAGTATTACAGGGTGCTAGGCTATTACTGGATGGGAGTCTGGGGGATGGAGTATTACAGGATGCTAGGCTATTACTGTATGGGAGTCTGGGGATGGAGTATTACAGGACGCTAGGTTATTACTGGATGGGAGTCTGGGGAATGGAGTATTACAGGATGCTAGGCTATTACTGATGGGAGTCTTGGGATGGAATATTACAGGATCACTAGGCTATTACTGGATGGGGAGTCTTGGGATGGAGACACAGGATGCTAGGCTATTACTGGATGGGAGTCTGGGGGATGGAATATTACAGGGTGCTAGGCTATTACTGGATGGGAGTCTGGGGGATGGAGTATTACAGGATGCTAGGCTATTACTGGATGGGAGTATGGGGATGGAGTATTACAGGGTGCTAGGCTATTACTGGATGGGAGTATGGGGGATGGAGTATTACAGGACGCTAGGCTATTACTGGATGGGAGTCTGGGATGGAGTATTACAGGGTGCTAGGCTATTACTGGATGGGAGTCTGGGGATGGAGTATTACAGGGTGCTAGGCTATTACTGGATGGGAGTCTGGGGGATGGAGTATTACAGGATGCTAGGCTATTACTGGATGGGAGTCTGGGGATGGAGTATTACAGGATGCTAGGCTATTACTGGATGGGAGTCTGGGGGATGGAGTATTACAGGATGCTAGGCTATTACTGGATGGGAGTATGGGGGATGGAGTATTACAGGGTGCTAGGCTATTACTGGATGGGAGTCTGGGAGATGGAGTATTACAGGGTGTTAGGCTATTACTGGATGGGAGTATGGGGGATGGAGTATTACAGGATGCTAGGCTATTACTGGATGGGAGTCTGGGGATGGAGTATTACAGGGTGCTAGGCTATTACTGCATGGGAGTCTGGGGATGGAGTATTACAGGGTGCTAGGCTATTACTGGATGGGAGTCTGGGGATGGAGTATTACAGGACGCTAGGCTATTACTGGATGGGAATCTGGGGGATGGAGTATTACAGGATGCTAGGCTATTACTGGATGGGAGTCTGGGGGATGGAGTATTACAGGATGCTAGGCTATTACTGGATGGGAGTATGGGGGATGGAGTATTACAGGGTGCTAGGCTATTACTGGATGGGAGTCTGGGGGATGGAGTATTACAGGGTGCTAGGCTATTACTGGATGGGAGTCTGGGGGATGGAGTATTACAGGGTGCTAGGCTATTACTGGATGGGAGTCTGGGGGATGGAATATTACAGGATGCTAGGCTATTACTGGATGGGAGTCTGGGGATGGAATATTACAGGATGCTAGGCTATTACTGTATGGGAGTCTGGGGATGGAGTATTACAGGGTGCTAGGCTATTACTGGATGGGAGTCTGGGGAATGGAGTATTACAGGGTGCTAGGCTATTACTGGATGGGAGTCTGGGAATGGAATATTACAGGGTGCTAGGCTATTACTGGATGGGAGTCTGGGGATGGAATATTACAGGGTGCTAGGCTATTACTGGATGGGAGTCTGGGGGATGGAGTATTACAGGGTGCTAGGCTATTACTGAATGGGAGTCTGGGGATGGAGTATTACAGGGTGCTAGGCTATTACTGGATGGGAGTCTGGGGGATGGAGTATTACAGGGTGCTAGGCTATTACTGGATGGGAGTCTGGGGGATGGAGTATTACAGGACGCTAGGCTATTACTGGATGGGAGTATGGGGGATGGAGTATTACAGGGTGCTAGGCTATTACTGGATGGGAGTCTGGGGGATGGAGTATTACAGGATGCTAGGCTATTACTGGATGGGAGTATGGGGGATGGAGTATTACAGGGTGCTAGGCTATTACTGGATGGGAGTCTGGGGGATGGAGTATTACAGGGTGCTAGGCTATTACTGGATGGGAGTCTGGGGATGGAATATTACAGGACGCTAGGCTATTACTGGATGGGAGTCTGGGGATGGAATATTACAGGATGCTAGGCTATTACTGGATGGGAGTCTGGGGGATGGAGTATTACAGGGTGCTAGGCTATTACTGGATGGGAGTCTGGGGATGGAGTATTACAGGGTGCTAGGCTATTACTGGATGGGAGTCTGGGGGATGGAGTATTACAGGATGCCAGGCTATTACTGGATGGGAGTCTGGGGGATGGAATATTACAGGGTGCTAGGCTATTACTGGATGGGAGTCTGGGGGATGGAGTATTACAGGGTGCTAGGCTATTACTGGATGGGAGTCTGGGGATGGAGTATTACAGGGTGCTAGGCTATTACTGGATGGGAGTCTGGGGATGGAGTATTACAGGGTGCTAGGCTATTACTGTATGGGAGTATGGGGGATGGAGTATTACAGGGTGCTAGGCTATTACTGGATGGGAGTCTGGGGGATGTTGTATTACAGGGTGCTAGGCTATTACTGGATGGGA
>OW240915.1:331902103-331920021 GCA_933207985.1 Pelobates cultripes
CAGTGAAAGAAACAATGCCAGTTGAAGAAAGTCTGCTGAGGTAAAGTAGGTGGTTAATAGGTGGGCAGAAAGGGGTGGGAAAACTAGCTGACCACCAACTAGCTGTGAAATCCCACAAAAAATTACATCAGCCTGAATCTGAGGAAAGGTCTATGTATAAAATGGTTGAAATGCGTTGGTGTCGCGAAAGAAGGGAAAAACGCCGAACTGAAAAGCATTCAAATTGCGTTCGTATCGCAAAATAAATAATTCACCGAAATTAAGTGAGAAATGCACGAATGACAATTAAACCGAATGAACCATTTGCAAAACGAAAGGCACTAAGTGTGTAAATAGTACCATTCACGAGTTATGCTGTGAACGGCCTCACAAAAAACTGTAACCATTAACAATAACTGAAATTACAAAGAGAAATTCAAATAATAAATGAAAATATCAAAATTAAAAAATATATATATATAAACTAATACATTAACTAAAACACAATATATTATATTATAGAAAAATACATACCTCAGAATATAAAGAAAGGAAATGAATAATATCAGAAAAGTGAATACTAATCGGAAATATTAGTAACTAATATAAATTATAATATAATTATAACAAACTAAATATTAAATAAACTGTGACGAGACCAATCTCGCCACATTGCATTGGAGAAGCCTGGTTGCTCGCCTGCTGCCTTTGGACTATGGCCCCCTTTTAAAAGACTTTATTTTTGCCTGCAGAAAAGCTGTATTTGTGCTTTTCTGCCTGGGTTTCAGTAGATTTGTTTGAATGTGTTATACCCCAGATGGGAATCCCATGGAGCCCATTCGTATGAAACTGACTGTAAAGACTTTAGCTCCATGGCGATTAAACTGTATTCGTGTGGTCTGAGCGCCATTCACTTAATAATGTGCGCTCGGCCCTGAGCTATCTGGGGATATGTTACATGTCTGTGTTTTATGTAATAAATGTGACTTTATGTATTTTAAAGTGTTTTGTGTCTCTTTGCAACCATGTGCTTAATGGAGTCTTGTGTCTGTCCTGGGAGATAATTGAATTACTTATCTCCAGGATAGAAGACTCTGAAACTGGTTTGGGCCAGAAAGCCATGCTTCATTTAGTCACAAAGGACTTTCCCTTAACTTTTGAACCCCTGGTCTGATTCATGCCATTTTTTAATATGTTGTTCCCCTGAATGGATTGATTGTGAATATGTATTTTTAGGCGAATGTGATGTATATTTTGGGAGTTATGAATGTTGTGTAAAAACTGTATTTTCCCTACCTATGATAATTGTATTTCCCTGTGTGTACAGATAATTAGTTTACAGGTAGAGGGGAGGGCTATGTGTGGGATGTAACTATTGTGTGATTGGTTAATGTACGTTACTGTGTGTGTCCCTCCCCTTCATGGGAGCACCTAATAAAAAGGGCTGCAAGCTAGCAGCCAGAGAGTTCTATTTTTACCCTCAACTTGAGTCCTGTCTCTTATTGGGGGAATCTGCTACAAGGGATTGCTATGCTAGGCATATTCCCTTGCTATAATCACTGAGCTCTTGTAAGAGCTTGTTCCTGCTTCGTTCTGAAGGGAGATAGCTGCAGCCTGCGGTGCTTATGGTGTCTGGTGGAGTGCTTGGAGTCCTCTGGAAGCGCTAGGAGCATCTTTCAACGGAGGTACCCAGTCGGGGTGCCAGGTGATCCGTTACATAAACTAATAGAAAAGACTGTAACATTATGTAAATATGTTACTTTACTCCACTGGGGCAGCAAAGAAGAGGAAGGAGGTTGGGGGTCATTCTCTATATAGACTATGCTGGATGCTGATTGGCTGCTGAATATTCCATTTCAGTTATTTCACAGTTTTTTCTTATATTGTTTCACTAAACTTTATTGAAATTTCTTTGCTGCTGGAGTTAAGTAAAGAACGTTTATGCATAATACTCGCCTCCTGTCTTGTTATAAAGTTACAATTCTGTTACGACAAAGGTGCTATAATCTGACTATTTGTAATATGGTGTTCAGCCACAAGATGGCATTAGTACATCCACAATAACTATTATGGGCTGATATTTAGCTCTATGTAGCTCTATTTGATTTAAACCCCAGATTATAATGTATCACTGAGTTACCCCCAAATTATAATTTATCAGTGAATTACCCCCAGAATTTACCTCATCACTGAGTTACCCCCAGATTATATATCATTACTGAGTTACCCCTAGATTATACTTTATCTCTGAGTTACCCTTAGATTATACTTTTTTTTAAATTCTTTATTTTTGGTGCATTGATAACAATACAAACATTTGTAAAAAATGCCACAACAGCATAAGCATGGAATATAGTAACATTGCGTTTTTCCTGTGAGTTGGGCTGGAGTGGGTTCTGCACATTTTTGTATAACGGGCTGGTTGGTCATAACGGGAGTGTTCACTATGCCTATGGTGAGGGTAGTGTTTAAGATTAGTCTTGATCCGTGGGGTCCTTGGGCGCTGGTTTGACATTGGCACAGGGTATAGGCTTGTGGTTTCCCAATCCCTTTGCGTGTGAGGAGTGGTGGTAGTGTGAGGGCTGGGTTTCTATGGTTGGTCTATGTGTGGGCGAGTTGAGGTTCAGAGCCTGGCTATCTGAGCCTGACTTGACTGCTGATGAGAGCTTTACTGCACCCCTAGACTAGTCTATTGGCTTAAGTGGGTGCTCCGTGCTTTTACTGTGCCCTATAACCCCCGGGTATTAAGGGGGGGGATATCCGCATTCTAAAAGTCCGCCTCAAGGTAGCATGGGCTCGCCCTGAGCCACAAAGTCAGCTCCCTTGTTAAGATCTGGTCGCGTGTGCGGTAGGCCCCAGATCCCTTGACGCTGCGTTTTGTGCCTGATCTCTGCACAAAAGGCATCTGCCGGTTCCGTTGGGTGTCAGGGGTAAGTCAGCGGATGGGCTTTGTATTTTGTGTTTGTCGTTCTTTTTGGCTCCCCTCACATTATACTTTATCACTGAGTTACCTCCTTATATAATTTATCACTGAGTTACCCCTAGATTATCATGTGGTGGACCACAAGAGTATCATCGCCACAGATTCCCTTTCCTAGTGTGAAATAGCTCTATCCAACTGCAATAGTGATTATAGCTAGTATAGCTTTCCCCCCATACATTAGTCAGAACTTAATGTTGGAAGTAGATCTGATTTATTTGGGCAAAGCACACAGAATTTATACACAGACCCCCAGCATGGGGTCTCCACCCAGAACAACACAAACACCGCCTAGGCATCTCTGTGTCTGGGAGATAATTGAGTCAAAAAAAGCCTATTAATTCAAATATCTTCCAGTTACAGGGATACGTCCAGGTTTTACACAAAAATACACCAAAAACCCCATTAAATCTACAAGGAACCCCACATGTTCTATATCCCCGGATAGCCCGGATCTGAGCGTTCAGTGGTCCAAATAGCGCTGAGATCCGTTCGGTGTAGTGGAATCACCACTGGGGTAAAATCTTGACCAGCTGGCCACGAGGTTGCAGCCCAAAACAGTTCCAGGGAGAAAAAGGAAGCTGCCGGTCAACTTTCGGGAGCTTCTGCGCAAAAACAACAAAATGTTCCCCCTGGCTCTTGGGGAGCGAATGTTCCTCATTGTTCACTGAGTCATTTCCCTGAAGAGCATTCTCCTGGCTTGTCTGTAGGAGGAGCAGGCAGCGGTACAAGTTCACCGGGATTCACAATTTGTAGTGTCCGAATTTAGTTCCATGCCATCGACGACAAAGTACCGCTGCTTGTGTTCGGCAGACAAGGTGGCCGCCATTCCAAAAAGCATGTGTGTCCGGTCATACGAATGGTGGCCTCCCAGGGAGAGCACTTGAGTTAACATTCTTTGAAGTTAATGAGCCAGGGGGTGGTCTGGGTTTTGAGTATAAAAAGGGGGATATGAATCTCCATTCAGGAAATGTAGATGGGATACAGAAAAATGAATAAAGAAGGGAATAACACAAGTGATGGGGTATTCCGTCAAATACCTCATCACTGATCTACCCCCAGAATATACCTCATCACTGAGTTATCCTCAGAATATACCTCATCACTGAGTTACCCCCAATTATACTTTATCAATTACTTGTTTTGGGGGACAATTGGATGTTTTATCACCCTTTTGCCCTCCCCCCCTCCTAGTTTAAATACATCCTAGCAAAACCTCTGAACTGCTCACTGAGAACATTTGTTCCCTTTTGAGAAAGATGCAAACCATCTTTTTTGTACAGCTTATTTCCATTCCAAACAGAGCTACCATGAGAAATAAAGCCAAATCCTTGCTCCCGACACCATTCACCTAGCCACAAATTAAAGTCCCTAATACGCATCCGCCTGTCGTTCTGAGTATTATGCACAGGCAGAACTTCAGCGAATGACAGTGTGGAAACAACCTGCCGTATATCATTGGCAAAAACACTAAAAACTTCCTTAACCTCTGAAACCTCATTGCAAGCCAAGTCATTTGTCCCTAGATGGACAAGTACATCCAATTCCCCTTCCTGCTTTGCTTGCTTAACAATATTACAGATGCGTCTCCTGTCTCTGTGAGCAGTAGCTCCGGGAAGACACCTCACAAGACCACCATTGTCCATCTCCACACCTCTTATGATGGAATTCCCCGACAACAACTGCTTTCTACTAGGCCTCACCATAGTCTCCAAGCCGGTCTCCACAACACCACTAGCCTCAGTGCCTCTCTCCACAACACCACTAGCCGCAGTGCCTCTCTCCACAACACCATTACACTCTGAAAGTGCAGAAAATGAATTATGTAGAGCAACAGACTGTGCAAAATGCATTTTATCCACAACTCTAAGTCTACCAGATCCTACAGTAATCCATCTGCCATTCCTCATATGTCTCTGCGGCAGTGGCTTTGCAGCAGTTCCAATCTGAGTTTGTTCACCAGATAATTTACAAATCTCAGACTTCAAAAGTACAATCTCCTGCCGCAAGATAGAGAACTGTCTACAGATTAGACAACAACAAAATCTCCAAAAAGTAGAACGTGAAACAAATGCATAGCAACTATTACACTGAACTAAGTCTGCCATGAAGAAAATAATTTAACTCAAACTAATCTTAACTTTTTTTCTTTATCCTCTTGAATACCTCAGATTACCTCCAGTTTATCTCCAGAATATGTCCAACTACACACTTAGAAACAGCACTCTCCAGAATATCTCCAAATACACACTTAGAAACAGCACTCTCCAGAATATCTCCAACTACACACTTAGAAACAGCACTCTCCAGAATATCTCCAACTACACACTTAGAAACAGCACTTAGAAGTAGCAACCAAGCTATATTAGCCAAGCTAATGGCAACAAGCCTTATATAACTCCTAAAATCACCACCCACTAGGAATGTTTAACACCTGGGTAGGCCTCTGCTTATTTGCAAACAATAGCTAATTAACCAGCAATCAATAGCAAGTAACTAGCTTAATCAAATCAAATGCCTTATAATTACCAACAGGAATTCAAACCTTGTGCAATCAGTAACCTTTTCCTACAGATGAATCTTACCAGTAACAGTAGAAAAGAAAGTTCTTAGCACAACTCTTAGACAGTTGAAGCTTCTGTAAAACTCTCCAGAATATCTCCAACTACACACTTAGAAACAGCACTTAGAAGTAGCAACCAAGCTGTAATAGCCAAGCTAATGGCAACAAGCCTTCTATAATTCCTAAAATCACCACCCACTAGGTGTAACGATAGCCTACCTGTCTCCTCCTGACCCACGCCGCGCGGCGATCTCCCCGGCTGCTTCCAGGAGGCGAAGCAGCCGGTCTGACGCTGGCCGCTCACGGCAAAGCCCCTCTTATGACCCAGCACATGTGCGCCGACGCCATCGGGGTTTTGCCACGAAAATTCAAACGCGGCCACGCTCCCGGACTTTTTGGGGGCGTGGTCCTAAAGCTGAATACCACTCACTATATAAAGGCGTCCCTGTCCTTTCCCCAGCGCCCTAGTGTGGTTCTGTAATTGGTTCCTCTAGTGCTATTCATACTCCTGTTTGTCTTCCTGGTAATTTTGACCCTTGGCTTCCTCTCTAACTACTCTCCTCTCTGGTGTCCCTGAATTTTGACCATTGACCTTTGGCTATCCTTTTGACTATTCTCAGACGTTAAGCCCAGCCACTCTAAGGACCGGTATACGTCTCCTTTTAGGTTACGCTCTGCGTGAAGGGGTCACTGTCATGACATTACACTAGAGCCATGGACCCTGCAGATGTTAACCCTCATGGGCCAGTTCCTGACAACAGATTTGAGGAGCTGGATCATCGTATGGACCAGTTCGCTGTAGCAGTTCAGACCATGTTAGCCCGTACTGCCCATCTCCAGCAGGAGGAACATATCCCTGGTCAAAGACCCCAAGAATCTCCTATGAAAATGGTGGCAGGGGGGCTTCTTCCCACGCTACATCTCCTCTTTGTTATGGGGGAGACCCTAAGGGATGTCGTGGCTTTCTAAACCAAGTCAGCATAAACTTTGAACTGCATCCTAGAGCATATCCCACAGATAGATCAAAAATTGGTTACATTATAACCCTGTTAGTGGACAAAGCACTAGTTTGGGCCAACCCTTTTTGGGAAAATGACAATCCCTTGGTTTATAACTATGCAGACTTTGTCGCTGCTTTTAGGAGGACATTCGATCCCCCTGGAAGACGAACCAACGCCGCAAAAACCCTATTACGAATGAGACAGGGGTCTCGCTCATTGGTTGACTATGCCTTAGAATTCCGCACTCTGGCCGCTGAGGTTAGATGGAATGAGCAGGCCTTTGTGGATGTGTTTATGAATGGGCTTTCTGATAAGCTTTTAGACGAGGTAGCTACACGGGACTTACCTAATGTGTTGGAGGATTTAATCACCTATTTAGCACATATAGACGAACGCCTCCGACACTGACAAAATACCAGGGATAGACCTAGACGTTTACCGGAATGTCTGGCTCTAACATTCCCTTCGTCTGAAGCAACCGCTGTCACTCCCGCAGAACCCATGCAATTGGGATCCACGCGGTTATCCGAACCAGAAAGAACTTATAGACGAAGGGAGGGACTTTGTATGTATTGCGGGAAAACAGGGCATTCTCGCTTACATTGTTGAAGCAGGCCGGAAAACTCCAGCACCTAAGCCCTCAAGGAGGACAGGCCTTGGGTGTAATGTGTATGTCCTCCTTTAATGATAAGAAAGAATTAAGGCTTCTTCTACCCATAACCTTAGAGTGGGAAGGGAAAGTGGTAACAACCACTGCGTTAATAGATTCTGGGTCAGCCGAGAATTGTGTTGATATAACATTCGGTCAGTATCACAATCTCCCATTCAAGAAAAGACCAACACCCTTGGCCGTTGAGGCCATAGATGGTAGACCATTGTCAGTCCCTCTTATTACTCAACAGACGATTCCCCTGGTGCTGACTGTAGGCACATTGCATAGAGAAACCATAACTCTACAGCAAATAACTTCCCCCACCTTTCCTGTGATACTTAGGTTCCCTAGGCTCACCAGGCATAATCCTTTAATAGACTGGGAAAGAAAGGAGATAATAAAATGGGGCGACTTTTGTTTTAAAGAGTGTATTATTCAAGTTAAACCAATCGGTCTACTTAATGTTCCTACCATGAAGCCCTTAACTACCCAGATACCCAAGCAATATTGGGATCTCAAAGGGGTCTTTGAACCAAAGGAAGCTGAAAAACTTATTACCTGGCACCATGCGCCCTAGGGGTACCGTGTATCCCCTCTCTGTGACCGAAAATAAGGTACTTGAGGAGTACATTAGGGAGAATCTGAAAAAAGGTTTTATCACCAAATCTTCTTCCCCGGCTGGAGCCGTTTTTTTCTTTGTTTCTAAAAAGGAGGGAGATTTGAGGCCTTGTATTGACTATCGGGGATTAAACAAAATAACCATACGAAACGCTTATCCTAGCCCGCTTATAACTGAACTTTTCGACATGTTGAAGGGAGCAACCGTATTCACCAAGCTAGACTTACGGGGAGCATATAATTTGGTTAGAATTAAAAAGGGACATGAGTGGAAGACTGCTTTCAATACTCGCTATGGCCATTATCAATATAGGGTTATGCCATTCGGCTTATGCAACGCTCCTGCAGTCTTTCAAGATTTTATAAACGATGTATTAAGGGATTATTTGCAAATGTTTGTTGTTGTTTATTTGAATGACATACTCATCTACTCTAAGAGTATTACTGAACATCATAAACACATTAGGTTGGTCCTATCTAGATTATTGAAAACCGGACTTTATTGCAAACTAGAAAAATGTTTGTTCGATGTAGAAAACTTCCTCGGGTATATAATTTCAGGTTCAGGCTTTCAAATGGAACCTAAAAAACTAGAAGCAATCTTAAACTGGCCCATACCCGTTGGGCTAAAAGCCATCCAACGTTTCCTAGGGTTTGCCAATTATTATAGAAAGTTTATTAAAGGGTTTTCCTCTATTACCGCTCCTATCACCACCATGACAAAAAAGAATAGGAACCATACGGTATGGAGTCCCAAAGCTAAAGATGCCTTTGAGAAACTTAAGTTAGCCTTTTCTTCAGCCCCGGTATTAAATCATCCAAATCCTTTGCGTCCCTTTATATTGGAGGTAGATGCCTCAGAAACAGGGGTAGGGGCTGTATTATCCCAGAGATCTTCGAATGATCAACCCCTACATCCCTGTGGTTATTTCTCTAAAAAATTTACTGAAACGGAACGAAGATATGACATAGGAGATAGAGAACTGTTGGCTATTATTTCCGCACTCAAGGAATGGCGTCACCTATTAGAGGGGTCACCAGAACCTATCACAATTCTTACCGATCACAAAAATCCTTCATATTTTGGAGATGCGTAAAGAATGTCTGACAGGCAGATTCGTTGGTCTTTGTTTTTGACACGCTTTAACTACATTGTGACATATAGACCCGGGTCTAAGAATACCAAAGCGGATGCCCTATCCCGACAGCATGAACACCTTTCTCCTCCCGTAACTCATTTATGCTCGATAATTCCTGCCTCGCACATGGTAGCTACAGTTCATGCTAAAGTCTCTTCTGAAATAATTGAAACTCTATCCAAATACCAGGATCACAACTCCCTCACTATTCCTCAGGGAAAATTATACGTTCCTTTAATCTACAGAAGATCTGTCCTATCCTTAGTACACGACTCTAAGATTGCAGGTCATCCCGGTATCCATAAGACGGTATCATTACTCGAAAAACAATTTTGGTGGCCCTCTTACAAAAAAGATGTCCGAGAATTTGTTTTAGCCTGTAACATCTGTTCTTCTAATAAGTCTCCTAAGAGTCGCCCTTTAGGTCTCCTCATGCCTTTGCCTATTCCTGATAAACCCTGGTCTAGTATAGCCATTGATTTCATAGTGGATCTACCTCCTTCCAAAAACCACAGGGTAATTCTAACTATCATCGACAGATTTTCCAAAATGACCCATCTTGTCCCTTTAATTAAATTGCCTTCATCCTCCGAACTGGCCACGGTATTCATAAGAGAGATAGTTCGGTTACACGGTATATCCGTGGATATAGTTTCAGACAGAGGTCCCCAATTTATTTCCAGGTTTTGGAGAGCATTCTGTAATCAATTGGGTATCAGGCTTAATCTCACCTCTTCATATCATCCCCAATCTAATGGGATTACAGAAAGGATGAATCAGTCACTCGAACAGTACATTCCCTGTTTCACCTCCGATCACCAAGATGATTGGGTAGAATTACTTCGGTGGGCTGAATTTGCCCATATTAACGGGGTTCATGATTCTACGCAGCATAGTCCTTTTTATATAAATTATGGCTTTGACCCTATTACTCTTCCGAGTTCCTTTTCATCTACTGCAGTGCAAAGCGATGACTGCACTATTAAGAATATGAAAGAAACTTCGATAGGAGTCAAACGTATCTTGACTCAAAAGGCTGAAACTCAAAAATGTAAAGCGGACATTCGGCAAAAGACCGCTCCGAATTTTATGGTAGTGGATAGAGTGTGGTTAAGTACGCGCAATATTAGATTAAAAGTCCCCTCTACGAAATTCACTCCACGTTTTATTGGTCCTTTTAAAATCCTCAAGCGCATTAATCCAGTCTGTTACCGCCTGGATTTGCCAGCTAATATGAAGATACCCAATTATTTTCATGTTTCTCTCCTTAAACCTTTAATTTGTAACCATTATACTCGAAGGTCCTCAAGGCCTCCTTCCTCATTCGTAGAAGGTCAAAATGAATACAAAGTGAAATCTATTTTGGACTCTCGTATTTCTAAGGGTCGTCTCCAGTATCTATTGGATTGGAAGGGGTATGGCCCCGAGGAACGGCCCTCGTGGGTGGATGCCTCAGATGTACACGCCCCTCGCCTGGTTCGTTCCTTTACTAGGCGTCGTACTCGCAAGCTGAGTCCTCCCCGCCCTGGGGGCGGTTCTCTAGGGGGGGTACTGTAACGATAGCTTACCTGTCTCCTCCGGACCCACACCGCGCGGCTGTCTCCCCGGCTGCTTCCGGGAGGCGGAGCAGCCGGTCTGACGTTGGCCGCTTGCGGCAAAGCCCCTCTTATGACCAGTTATCAGTATGACAGGTACGCCTCCCTTGTAAAAGAGAGGGATCATGGGTCATACCGCTCGCCCTATCCTTATCTTAGCTGCAAGCGGAAGGAAGGTACCAAGTCCATCCCTAGTCTGCGGGGCACCGACGGGACCCTAGAGGAGTCTCCTCGCGGGATTCTGAAGGTGGTCCGCGACTACTATATTGAGCTCCTCGGAAAGGGCAGCCCCCAATGTAGCGAGGAGGGAACCTCCCACGGGAGAAGGGTGGATGACTTCTTGAGCGAGCTCACGCTCCCTGAGCATAGCGACCTCTCTTTTGACGAGTTGGTCAGCGAGATCACCATAGAAGAGGTCACAGAGAGTATCCAACAGCAGAACAAGTGTAAGTCGCCAGGTCCTGATGGTCTGACGGCCGAGTTTTACCAACAGTTCTGCGACCTCTTGGCCCCTCATCTGACCGAGGTGTTTAATGAGAGCTTGGCTCAAGGATTATTGCCACCCTCGATGAGGACTTCTGCCCTGATCTTGCTGTCCAAGCCGAACGTGCTCGACACAGCGGATGTGGGGAACTGGCGCCCCATATCCCTGTTAAATGTCGACAGGAAGGTCCTGGCAAAGATTTTGATGAAACGAGTACAGGGCCTAGCGAGGCGTGTCCTATCCACCTCCCAGTACTGTTCAATCGAGGGCAGAACTGTCTTTGATGCCATTTTCGAAGTCAGGGAAGCCCTCGAGAAGTGCAGGGACGGAGAAAGGGGGATATACCTTCTGGCACTTGATCAGTCCAAAGCTTTTGATCGAGTAGATCACCGTTATCTGTGGTCAGTCTTGCGGAAGTATGGCTTGCCGGGAAAATTCGTCAATTGGATAATCACCTTGTACAGAGGGGCCGAAAGCTTCGCTCTTGTGAACGGGTGGAGGGGCAGGGCGTTTAGGATCCGATCCGGGGTCAGGCAAGGCCCACTCTTGTACGTGTTTGCAGTCGATCCCTTCATCCGAAGGGTCGAGGCAGGCACGTTACAGGGAGTGGCCAGGGCTCCGGAGAGGCCTTTACGGGTTGTTGCCTACGCTGATGACCTCTCCATAGTGGTCTCCAATACTCGGGAGGCCACGGAGGTGGATGATTTAATCCTAGCGTATTCTGCCGCTTCAGCCTCTCGTGTCAACAGGGACAAGAGCGTAGTTTTCTGGTGCGGGAAGGAGGGGGACCAGTTCCCTCTTCCAGACGGTTTCCCGAGGGCCCAGCCTGAAATTAAGATCTTGGGGGTGGTGTTCGGACCAGGGGATCTGGCTCTCAGGAACTGGACCGAACGGCTTGCCATAGCTTCTAGCAAGGTGGAGGAGAGCCACAGGTGGAAACTGACGTTCAGAGAACGGGTGAACCTAATCAAAACCTATGTTCTGACCGTATTCGGCTACGTCAGTAACATCTTCCTTTTGCCCAGGTCCCTCCACGCTCGGATGTTTGCGCTGTTCTTCCGCATGTTGTGGGGGAACAGGCTGAACCTCATCAAAAGAGAGGTCACTTACCTGGCCAGAAAGGACGGGGGTCTGGCCATGGTCAACCCCATCGTCTTTTTAACTAACAACTTCCTGAAAAGGAACTTTGGGGCTCTCCTGAAGGATGAGCAGCCTGGCTGGGTATGTATATTCAGGGAGTGGGTCACACCTTTCCTGGTGGACTGGTTTCAGGGTGGGAGGGTGAAGAGCATGAGAGTTCGGCATTCTAGCTATCTTCCGTCTTCGGTCATCGAGGGAGTGGGAATTCTGCGCAGGTGGAACGTCACGGTGGAGGAGGTTCGGGACACTCCCAAGAAGCTTCTCGACGGGAGGGTCCTGGCCACCCACTTTGGCATTCAGCTTGCTTTGAAGGACTGCCCGCCAAGTACTCTCGCCTCGGGGTTGAAAAACATCAACTCCAGGCGCCTTCCGGAGAAATACCGAGACGTGGCGTTTCTCTCCTTCCACGGTAGACTTTACGTTCGAGGGAACTTGAAGTACAGGAACATAACGGATCGTGGTTGTCCTCGGGTGGAATGTTCCGGGGAAGTGGAGTCCATGGACCACTTCCTCCTCGAGTGCCCCTTTAACGTACAGGTCTACAAAGAGGTCTCAGCCGCCTTAGGCATCCCCTGCTTATCCCGCTGGACTTATGCGGAGTGGGCGTACGGGACGTCCAACTCAAGGGGGAGGGCTTTTGATTTGGGCACTCTTTATGTAGTCAGTTCAGTGGTTAAGTATTTCACTTGGATGGCAAGGTGTCAGGTTTCCCTTCAACGTAAAGACCTTTCCTGTCAGGTGGTGGTAGCAGACATTCTGAGGGCGGTTCGTGGGATCTATACCACCGAAAGGGCCTCTATGGATCCCACCATTTGGCAGCGTTTGTGGCGAAATCTCAAGGTCCACCCGCCTTGAACCGCTCCATGGGCGCCCTTGTCTTGGTGAAGGGAATTCCAAATCTGTCTTCACCTTTCCCCCGTAGATTTTGAACTGGTTTTTCTTTTCATGGAAGGCTGCCACCTTTAGCAGACGAGTACCTTCCTCTGCGTCTAGGTAGTGCAGTGTAGTTAGGTTATGGTTATGGTTATGCACAGGTTATTTTTGGTATTGTTTGGGTTAGGGTGGGTTTCTGGTGTATGGACAAATTGAAAAATTTACTTTGGGTGGGAAAAAAAAAAAAAAAACACTGGGTTTCTTTATGGACGGAGGGATGGACTCCTTGAGGGTGGTGTACAAACTGGATTTCATGTGGGTGGTGGGTCTATGGACAAAATTTTGATTTCATGTGGGTGGTGGGTTTGGATGTGATGAACTGAGAAAAGGACTCCATTTGGGTGGTGGGTTTGGGGGATGGACGGAGGGATAGACTCCATGAGGGTGGTGGGTTTTATGAATTGAAAATGGACTCCATTTGGGTGGTGGGTTTGGGTTTAAAGTTTGGGTTTAAAGTGTAGGTGGTGGGTTGGTGTTGATGGACGGAGGGATGGACTCCATGTGGTTGGTGGGTTTTATGAACTGAGAAAAGGACTCCATGTGGGTAATGGGTTTGTTTATGTTTATGTGTGTATTTTATTTCACGCTTGGTTTATGTTTGTGTTTAGCTGGCTGTGGACTCGAGGTCAATTGGGTCCCCCCTTGTCCCCCCCTTGTTATGTAAGAGCTCCTTCAGGAGCATTTCAGCCTTTTTTCTCCCTCCCCAAGGCTCCATGAAGTAATGGAGCCCCCCGCCTTTTAATTTATCCCCTTATGATTTAGTTCCTCCCCCTTTTCTGTTAATCCCTCTCCCTGTTATTCCCAGTTATTTAATTTGGTATAAGTTTACTCCCCTATTAGTGCCCCTTCCTGAGTTTTTATTTTGGTATTTATGTTTAATTTTGGGGTATTTATGTTTCATTTGGTATTATGTTTGAATTGGGCATTATTTCAGTTGATTGTTTATTATTGTTATTTTGTTATTTATTTTGTTATTCTGTTTAATTTTGGAAGCATTTTACAAACTAAATAAAATAAAATACTGTCTCCCCCGGGTACATTAAGCTGCCGCTGGGGAGAGAGGTCGATGCTCTCCTCTCCCTGTAGCTGGGTCTGCCGCTGGGGATCTGGGCCGCCTACCCAGCATCCCTGTAGGGCCGGTAGAGAGACTACGGTCCCATCTTCACCTGCCTGTTGGGGGTCCTCCCAGGACCAGTCTATGAGGTCTGCTGCCTCGGGTACCTCTGGTTGTGGCTGGGGAAGGAGACGGGTTGCCTCTTCCCTCTGCACGGTGCACTGCCGCTGGGGAGGGAGGTCGCTGCTCTCCTCTCCCTGTAACTCAGGCTGCCGCTGGGGAGGGAGGTCGATGCTCCAGGGGTTGGGGATCTGGGCCGACTGCCCAGCATCCCGGTAGGGCCGGTAGAGAGACCTCGGTCCCATCTCTACCTGCCATCAGAGGTTCCTCCCAGTATACCTCTACGATATCCTTCCAGCTGAAGGACCCTCGATCTGGCTCTGCTGCTGTGCTCTCTTGGGGGAACTCTGGATGCTGTTCAGGAAGGGGACGGGTTGTCGCTTCCCGGGACCCCTGGATGATGTGTTGGTACTTCCACTCTATGTCACATTCCTGGGTGACTAGATACTGCAGGTCTGCCTCCAGGCCAATAGCTCTAGGGAGTCCCAGCTTGTCTTCCCGGTCATCATACAGGTCCCAGAAGCGTGAGTCTGTAGCCCTTCCAAAGTCATCATCGTCCATATTCTCCCAGAATAGATCAGGGCCATTGTAATCCCCACACTCAGGGAATTCATACTCAGCCATCTCTGGAACAAGCTGAGTCGCGTACCACTGTAGCGCCTGGTATGCGTTGTCGAGCCACAGTTCGCTGTATACTAGATCCTCTAGTTTAGTCACCCACACTGGAAGGGGTTGTTTGCCCAGGAGGGGCATCCGCTCTGCCATTCGAGCCTGGATTTGCTGCCCTCTGCTGATTCTACGATCACCTCGCCAACGCTGAACTTCCTGTAGGGCTTCTTCCCACAGCTCGGCTCTGGCCTCACTTCTGTACCCACACATCTCCCCTTCTGAGACTGCCCCATCTTTCCAGGATAGGAAGCCATGCAATCTGTCGAGGAACCTCTCCTCCATTTCGGCTGCTGTGCACGGACTTGCTGGCTCCATGCTGCTCTAGGTAGGGACGCTGCGCAGTGGCTAGCGTTGCCCTCAATACTCTCTCATACGATACCAGTGCTGTTGGGGTGCTGCTCCTTGCGCTAGGACGCCATCCCACCGCTGCCACCAAATGTTACGGTTGCCTCCAGGCTGGCTGGAAGTTGCACCGTAGAAAAAGATGCTCCTAGCGCTCACCAAAGGACCATCAGCACCGTAGACACCATAACTACTGCGTAGCCACCAGAAGTACTGCAGACTCCACGAACCACCGCTGCTGGGCTGGTATCTCGCCGTCTGCTCTGTGCCCTGGACCCACGACCAGGCTCCAGGTTGCAGTAGGTGAACCTCTTCCTTCTGCAGAGCGAAGCAGGATCAGGAACAAGAGCTCTTACAAGAGCTCAGTAGCTAAGGGAGTATGAAGAGCATAGCAATCCCTGTAGTGATTATAGCTGTCCCCTACAAACATGAGTCAAGGCTGCAAGTTAGAGGGTCAAGAAGATCTGTTTAATGAGGGCTACCTGCCCG
This sequence comes from Pelobates cultripes, assembly GCA_933207985.1. Lineage (NCBI taxonomy): Eukaryota > Metazoa > Chordata > Amphibia > Anura > Pelobatidae > Pelobates > Pelobates cultripes. Next base: position 331,917,862 of record OW240915.1, read on the forward strand.
GCTTTTATGCAGGTCTCCCATCTGGTGGACACTTCCCTAGGGGACCAAATGGGAGTCTGTGACAAGGGACAGACAAGTAGACAAATAGGACACACAGTCACAGTATATTCCCACAATGCATCCTGGCTTCCTCCCCTCTGCCCTGGGAGATAATTGGGAAGTAACTCAATTATCTCCCAAGACAAAGGCAAAACTCCATTACACACGTTGGGACACAAAACCAGCATTATCCTTTAAAATACATAATGTAACATTTATTACACAAAACACAGACATGTAACATATCCCCAGATAGCTCAGGTCTGAGTGCACATTATTAGGTGAATGGCACTCAGACCACACGAATACAGTTTAATTGCCATGGAGCTAAAGTCTTTACACAGTCAGTTTCATACGAATGGGCTCCATGGGATTCCTATCTGGGGTATAATACATTCGAACAAAAATACCGAACACCGGGCCGTTCGTGCACTTCCACCGAACAAGAAGGGAGGTTGGCGGCTTCAGCGGTGTTCGCGCAAAACTGTGTCCGATTTTAGTTCCATGAAAATAGAGGCGAACACCGCTGAGCATTCATATGTTTTAAAATGGCCGCGACCTCGTGTTCGGGATACGAATGGCGGCCACCCAGCATTCATCAATTAAGCTGCGGTTAACCGCAGCTTCAGGGAGGTTAATTGCCGGCACACTCCAGCTCCCAGGTGGTCTATTCATTCGTGCGGTTGTTCGGTAGATTGAAACTACCGAACAACCGGCAGAAAAGCACGAATACAGCTTTTCTGCAGGCAAAATAAAGTCTTTCAAAAGGGGCCATAGTCCAAAGGCAGCAGGCGAGCAACCAGGCTTCTCCAATGTAATGTGGCGAGATTGGTCTCGTCACACTCCTATACCCGCTCCCTATAACTCCTCCTCTAACTGCTCCTATACCCGCTCTCTATAACTCCTCCTCTAACTGCTCCTATACCCACTCCCTATAACTCCGTCTCTAACTGCTCCTATACCCACTCCCTATAACTCCTCCACTAACTGCTCCTATACCCACTCCATATAACTCCTCCTTTAACTGCTCCTATACCCACTCCCTATAACTCCTCCTCTAACTGCTCCTATACCCGCTCCCTATAACTCCTCCACTAACTGCTCCTATACCCGCTCCATATAACTCCTCCTCTAACTGCTCCTATACCGCTCCCTATAACTCCTCCTCTAACTGCTCCCTATAACTCCTCCTCTAACTGCTCCTATACCCGCTCCCTATAACTCCTCCACTAACTGCTCCTATACCCACTCCCTATAACTCCTACTCTAACTGCTCCTATACCCACTCCCTATAACTTCCCTCTCTAACTGCTCCTATACCCGCTCCCTATAACTCCTCCTCTAACTGCTCCTATACCCGCTCCCTATAACTCCTCCACTAACTGCTCCTATACCCGCTCCCTATAACTCCTCCGCTAACTGCTCCTATACCCACTCCCTATAACTCCTCCGCTAACTGCTCCTATACACACTCCCTATAACTCCTTCTCTAACTGCTCCTATAACTCCTCCGCTAACTGCTCCTATACCCACTCCCTATAACTCCTCCTGTAACTGCTCCTATACCCACTCCCTATAACTCCTCCGCTAACTGCTCCTATACCCACTCCCTATAACTCCGCCTCTAACTGCTCCTATACCCACTCCCTATAACTCCTCCTCTAACTGCTCCCTGCCCTCTCCTATAGCTCCTCCTCCTAACTGCTCCTATGCACAAGCTCCCTGGCTCCACCTCTAACTGCTCCTATACCTGCTCCCTATAACTCCTCCTCTAACTGCTCCTATACCCGCTCCCTATAACTCCACCTCTAACTGCTCCTATACCCGCTCCCTATAACTCCTCCTCTAACTGCTCCTATACCCGCTCCCTATAACTCCTCCTCTAACTGCTCCTATACCCGCTCCCTATAACTCCACCTCTAACTGCTCCTATACCTGCTCCCTATAACTCCTCCTCTAACTGCTCCTATACCCGCTCCCTATTACTTCTCCACTAACTGCTCCTATACCCGCTCCCTATAACTCCTCCGCTAACTGCTCCTATACCCGCTCCCTATAACTCCTCCTCTAACTGCTCCTATACCCCCTCCCTATAACTCCTCCTCTAACTGCTCCTATACC
>OW240915.1:331926837-331942227 GCA_933207985.1 Pelobates cultripes
ATACAATTTTTCCACATTATTCATAACTTGAAAAGTATGCATCACATTCACATAAAACTTACATTTTCAGCAAACTCCAAATACAAACATATGTCAAAATCATCCAAATTGGTCCAGTGGTTCAAAAGATAGATCGTAGTCCTTTGTGACCAAAGGAAGCATGGCTTTTCTGCCCAAAACCAGTTCCACAGAGTCTTCTTTCCTGGAGATAATTGTGAAGTAATCCAATTATCTCCAAGGACAGAGGCAAACCTCCATTGAACACATGGCAGCAAAAGACAATTAAACACATAAAAATATATAACTGTGCAGCCATCGCACAAAACAGGTACATTCAACATATCCCCAGATAGCTCAGATCTGAGCGCACATTATTACTGAATGGCGCTCACAGCACACACATACAGTTCAATTGCCATGGAGCCAAAGTCTTTCCCATAGTCTTAGTCTTAGTCTTTCCCATAGTCTTTCATTATACGAATGGGCTCCATGGCCTAGCTATCTGGGGTATCACCGCTCAAACAGGGCAAGCACCAAATGACCTGGCTTTCGTGTCTCTGCAGGGGAAAATCAAGCGTTTCAACATGGAGCCATAGTCTAAAGGCAGCAGGCGGGCAACCAGGCTTCTCCAATGCACAGTGGAGAGATTGGTCTCGTCACATAGATACAGACAGATACACAGTCTGACATACAGACACACACTGACAGTCAGACAGACACACAGAGAGAAACACGTCTGACAGACACAGATACAGACAGATACACAATGACAGTCAGACAGACACAGAAAGAAACACATCTGACAGACACAGATAAAGACAGATACACACTGACAGTCACATACTGACAGACACACACTGACAGTCAGACAGACACACAGAGAGAAACACGTCTGACAGACACAGATACAGACAGATACACAGTCTGACAGACACATACTGACAGACACAGATACACACTGACAGTCACATACAGACAGACACATGGATACACAGAAAAGAAAAAGAATAAAGACATTAATACAAACGGATCCATAGACACCGGGAAAGAGACATTCGCGGGATGTACAGGAATGAGTATACACAGAGAAATAGAAAAAGATAGACAGAGAGAGAAGGGGTGAGATGCATTCAGCATAAACATAATATGAGTTTCAGTATAATAAATGGAGATAATGGGACATACGGATATTTAAAGAACTTTACAGATACTGTTGAACTACAACTAGTATCATCCTCAGGTTTAGGGTTGTCATACAATATCAGCCATCACAGACTACACAGCAAGATCTAGAGTGATCTGATACTGACATCCAGTGATGCATTAGGCAAGCGCTGGGATTCCTTACTTCGTACAATCGCTGGGCCCAGCATCCTCTCTTGCTTACCATGGTAACCGCATCCAAGGCATGCCTCCAACATTAGCACTGCATCAACTCACACATCCAGCCATCCGACACACCTTCCTCTCCCAGCCTGTACCAAATCACACAGCCATCGGATACACCCTTCCTCTCCCAGCCTGTACCAAATCACACAGCCATCCGATACACCCTTCCTCTCCCAGTCTGTACCAAATCACACAGCCATCCGATACACCCTTCCTCTCCCAGCCTGTACCAAATCACAGCCATCCTATACACCCTTCTTCTCCCAGCCTGTACCAAATCACAGGCATCGGATAAACCCTTCCTCTCCCAGCCTGTACCAAATCACAGCCATCCGATACACCCTTCCTCTCCCAGCCTTACCAAATCACAGCCATCCGATACACCCTTCCTCTCCCAGCCTTACCAAATCACAGCCATCCGATACACCCTTCCTCTCCCAGCCTGTACCAAATCACAGCCATCCGATACACCCTTCCTCTCCCAGCCTGTACCAAATCACACAGCCATCGGATACACCCTTCCTCTCCCAGCCTGTACCAAATCACAGCCATCCGATACACCCTTCCTCTCCCAGCCTGTACCAAATCACAGCCATCCGATACACCCTTCCTCTCCCAGCCTGTACCAAATCACACAGCCATCCGATACACCCTTCCTCTCCCAGCCTGTACCAAATCACAGCCATCCGATACACCCTTCCTCTCCCAGCCTGTACCAAATCACAGCCATCCGATACACCCTTCCTCTCCCAGCCTGTACCAAATCACAGCCATCCGATACACCCTTCCTCTCCCAGCCTGTACCAAATCACAGCCATCCGATACACCCTTCCTCTCCCAGCCTGTACCAAATCCACACAGCCATCGGATACACCAGGCCATCTACCAGCCTGTACCAAATCACAGCCATCGATACCCTTCCTCAGCCTGTACCAAATCACAGCCATCCGATACACCCTTCCTCTCCAGCTGTACCAAATCACAGCCATCCAATACACCCTTCCTCTCCCAGCCTGTCCCAAATCACACAGCCATCCGATACACCCTTCCTCTCCCAGCCTGTACCAAATCACAGCCATCCGATACACCCTTCCTCTCCCAGCCTGTACCAAATCACACAGCCATCGGATACACCCTTCCTCTCCCAGCCTGTACCAAATCACAGCCATCCGATACACCCTTCCTCAGCCAGTCTGTACCAAATCACAGCCATCCAATACACCCTTCCTCTCCCAGCCTGTACCAAATCACACAGCCATCCGATACACCCTTCCTCTCCCAGCCTGTACCAAATCACAGCCATCCGATACACCCTTCCTCTCCCAGCCTGTACAAAATCACAGCCATCCGATACACCCTTCCTCTCCCAGTCTGTACCAAATCACACAGCCATCCGACACACCTTCCTCTCCCAGCCTGTACCAAATCACACAGCCATCGGATACACCCTTCTGTTACAAAAGACTGGAAATCACTATGTTGCTGTTTTAACTCACCGATTGATACTGTTTGCCACTGCATAAGTTAAGCAGAAAACCACACGAATGGATTACGCGAACCCTTATGAAAGCTCCATTCGGGGTACGAACGGGGGACCCCCCAGAAACTGGCGTGTGCCGCCACTTAACCCCGTCACCCTGCAAACTACCGAACGGTCGACCACCCGGCCCTCGGAGTGTGGCAGCCATTAACCACCCAGGGGTCTGCGGTTTGCGGTTAACCACAACGTAATTGGTAGGCCTGGGGGCATCGACGTTCGCACCCAAAGTACCGAAGGGAAAATACCGAACTATCAACCGAACGACGACCCCCTACAGCGGGTCGCGTGGCGCTCGTTAACTTGTGGTTTCTGCGGTTAACCGCAGGTCAAGTACCCTGCTCCCAGGTGGTCCTCATTCCCTTACCGAACGAGCCCACTACCAGACAGACAGCGGGACTTCGCATGAACTGATCCCGAGTTTAGTTCCACGAGTTAGACACGAAGTCCCGCTGCTCGCTAAACCAGCAGAAAACATGGCCGCCAACAAAGACTAACAATCTCAAAATGCCGAACGGACTTTATACGGCAGAAACAGTACATTCTGTTCGTGGGGTTAGAGCGCCATTCGCCTGTTTTATATACACGAGCGCGAGCCTTCAGATGAAGGGTGGAATGAGCGGTTTTCATGTATTAATATAAAAGTTATGGATTTTTATGCAGTTTTCTGGGACACAATAAAACGTGGTCTTTTGTGCGCTTGGAGATAATTAGATTGTATAACCGTTGGCCTCATTATCTCCAAGCTGGGCGGGTACTGATTCAAATAATACACTGTACTGTGATTGGATATCTGCCTGTACTGTACCTGTATTCCATCAGGTCCACAGGGGGCTGTCCTTGGACCTGAGGAATCACATAAATTGCCATGCTATGTGCCAGTAAAGCCAGTTCGTTTTGACCCTCAACTTGCAGCCTCGACTCATGTTGTAGGGATCCGGGATATTGATGCTGATTTCGTGCTTGGGGATATTCTACACTTGCAGCTTGCTACCGAAAGACCTCCGTTCGACTCTCTGCAGCGGGAATCAGGACATCCAAGCGATCAACCCTCCTGCTAGACCGGGGGCAATCGTAACAATTGGTGGCAGCGGCGGGATCATCCTGGCATTCCTAAGAGAGATATATAAGACGGATGGAGAGCAACTACGATAAGCTGAAGCGTACCACACTAAAGGATTTACTGGAGAGCCGTGGGGGAAACGCAAGTAACCGGCCGAGAAGGGAATTGATTGCCGACCTAAACGAGTTGGATCTAAGCTTCACTATGGCAGAACCGACGGTAACCCCCAGCGATGAAAAGACAAGGATTGTCCGGGAAAGGCTGCCTCTATATGGGCCGAACCCCTCCGTAGAGCTGGTGCAGCAACTGATGGCAGAAGCGGAGGCGGACATACAGCGGGCACGAGCCCACGAGCTGAACCTGGTGACCGCACAGCAAGGGGGCACCGCTAATAGCCACACGGGCTCCCCGGAGACTACAGAACAGTCGAAAATTCCGTTTGCGGCATTCAAGCCGTTCGCGGAAAACGAGATGGGGATAGATGAATTTTTGGCAGATTTCGAAAGACAGTGTGCTCTGCATCAGATCCCCGTTTCAGCGTGGCCACGTATCCTGGCAGGAAAGTTAACCGGGCGGGCCATGGAAGCTTTCAGGACACTCAGCGCCGAAGAGGTAGCCCAGTATCCCACAGTGAAGGAGACGCTACTAAAGCGGTACGCTGTGACCCCAGACACTTACAGAAGGCAGTTCCGCAACACAAAGAAAAAAGCGAATGACACACATGCCGAATGGGCACACCGCATGCGGAGAGCTGCTACCCACTGGATTACCGGGTGTCGGGCCGTCACAGCCACGGAAATATTGGAACTTTTCTTGTTAGAACATTTTTATGAGGGTCTGGAACAAAAAGACCGGGAGTGGTTGAAGGACCGGCGTCCCGCTAACCTACACGAAGCAGCCCGGTTGGCAGACGAACACCGGGATGCGCAAGTACAGGAGTTCAGTACTGCCCGAACGGTAACTCGCCCCGAAGCAAGAGAGGGGTACCGACCATCTCCACGAACTGAGTTTCGCAACCCTGTACCCGCAGGTCCTACACGGTACACAGGGCCCCCCAGCCACTACCCTCAGGAACGCTCCCGACCCACATGTTATAAGTGCAAGCAACCAGGGCACCTGATAGCGAGTTGCCCCCTCAACAACAATTACCCCGCACGGAACTATAACTCCTCTCCAACGGGAAACAATCGTCCCGCTCGAGCGTTTTGCCTGGAACAAGACAGCCCTTTAGAAGAGTACCTGGGACCCCTACATGAAGCTAGTCCTGTGTATGCCGCCAGTGACAATAGACAACACCACCGGCAAGAGGTACTGCTAGAGGGTCGTCCCACACAGGGGTTAAGAGACACCGGGGCCACGATCACCTTAGTACAAAGCCGGTTAGTTCCCGAATACAAACGCTCTCCTGACACAGTGGCTGTCCGGGTGGCTGGCGGGGACATATACAAACTACCCACAGCAAAGGTACACTTGGATTGGGGTGCGGGAAAAGGACTTGTGAGGGTGGGAATTATGGATAATTTGCCAGCCGAAGTTTTGCTGGGAAACGACCTGGGACCTATGACTTCAGCTTATGCCCCTTCTTACAACGCTGAGGCACATCCCGTGACAACCCGGTCACAAGCAGGACGAGTACGAGACCCTTCACCAGTGCGGGAGGCTCAGGTAAGACTTAACCCGACTGTGACCACCCCTCCTACCCCTTTGCCCTGGGACACCCCTGCAGCCTTTGAGGCTGAGACCAAAACTGATCCGACGCTCCAAAAATATAGGGAACGGGCTGACACAGGGGCTGGGGGACCAGACCAGGAGACTTTTGCCTGGGAACAGGGCCGACTGTACCGACACACAGAGAAAAAGGGCCACCGGAGGAGGCAGTTAGTAATACCCCACAAGTATAGGCGGGATATACTCCGGGTGGGTCATGACATTCCCTTAGCCGGGCACCTGGCAGTAACCCGTACCCTGCACCGTATTACCCATACCTTGTTCTGGCCCGGAGTACATGCCGATGTAAGGTCCTATTGTAATACGTGTGAGGTATGCCAACGGGTAGGCAAACGAGGAGAACACCCCAAGGCACACCTCGTGAACATGCCCATTATCGACGAGCCATTTGGCCGGGTAGCCATCGACTTAGTCGGGCCCCTAGCTACCCCTAGTCCCTCTGGCAAGAGATACATTCTTACCATAGTGGATTACGCTACCCGCTACCCAGAAGCTGTGGCTTTATCTAATATCCAGGCTGACACAGTGGCTAATGCCTTAGTACAGGTATTCTCTCGGGTAGGATTCCCTAGGGAGATCCTATCCGACAGAGGATCACAGTTCACGGCAGAGCTGACCCAGCAGCTATGGCACGTTTGTAAAATAAAGTCCCTGCTTAGCTCTCCGTACCACCCCCAGACCAATGGGTTATGTGAGCGGTTCAACGGAACCCTCAAGCAGATGTTAAAAACCTTTACCCAGGAGTATAGGGACTGGGAACGTTCCTGCCGCACCTCTTGTTCGCTTACCGGGAAGTGCCCCAGGAAACCACCGGGTTCTCTCCCTTTGAGCTGTTATACGGTCGCAAGGTACGGGGTCCCCTGAACCTGATCCGTGAGCACTGGGAGGGAGAGACCGAGAACGCCGGGGTCCCCATCGTGCCTTACGTACTGGAACTCCGGGACCGAATGGAGCAATTGGCTAAGTCAGTCCAGGCCAATCTCCAGGCGGCCCAGGGGCGACAGAAAGTCTGGTATGACCGGGGGGCACGACGAAGAAGCTTCTGTCTCGGGCAGAAAGTCATGGTACTAAAACCAGTTAAGGCAGACAAGCTACAGGCAGCCTGGCAGGGTCCCTACCAGATAGTGGAAAAGAGAGGGGACACCACTTATGTAATTGCCAGCTGTCACGATGAAAACTTAAGAAAGATCTTTCACGTGAACATGCTGAAGGAATACTCGCAGAGACGCGAGGAGGTGTCAGCCATATGTAGCCCTGCGCACGAGGACACAGTCTCCCCATACCCGACTTATTAACCCCTAAATCCCCGGCTGAAATAGTGAGCCAAGTACAGATTGGGGACAGACTTAGCCCAGTTGAGAGGGAGCAGCTACACAAACTTCTCCGAGAGAAACAAGCCATGTTCTCCCAAGAACCAGGGTACACTGAGCTGACCACGCACCAAGTAGATACCCCCGGCCAAAACCCCTTGAGACAGGCGCCCTACCGAATTCCAGAGGCAGTAAGGACAGGCATGAAAAGAGAAATAGATGAGATGCTGCGTCTAGGGGTCATTGAAGCTTCCGATAGCCCCTGGGCATCCCCAGTGGTTCTGGTCCCCAAAAAGGATGGCACCACCAGATTCTGTGTGGACTACCGGAAACTCAATGACAAAACTGTCACCGATGCCTACCCCATGCCCAGAGTGGATGAGCTGCTAGATCGCATAGCCAGGGGGAACTACCTAACTACCATTGACCTCTGTAAGGGTTACTGGCAAATTCCCTTGGCCAGGGAGGCTGTCCCCAAGTCGGCCTTCGTCACCCCGTTCGGTTTGTACCACTTTAAGGTCATGCCGTTCGGGATGAAGAATGCCCCCGCTACATTCCAACGCTTGGTGGACAGACTCCTGGATGGCTTCCAGGAGTTTGCCTGCGCATACCTGGACGACATAGCGATCCATAGTGAGACCTGGGAGGAACACTTGGCTCATGTGGGAATAGTTCTGGACCAGATTCGAGCCGCCGGCCTGACGCTAAAGCCAGAAAAATGCCACTTTGGAATGGCTGAGGTGCAGTACCTGGGCCACCGGGTAGGCTGTGGGAAGCAACGTCCGGAGCCAGCTAAAATAGAAACGGTCGCTAACTGGCCCACTCCACACACTAAGACCCAAGTGCTAGCCTTCCTGGGTACTGCTGGGTACTACCGAAGATTTGTACCAGAGTATAGCGCCATTGCCAAACCCCTGACTGACCTGACGAAGAAAAACCTTCCCCAACAGGTCCTGTGGTCTCCCCACTGTGAAACTGCTTTCCAAGCCCTCAAAACTGCGTTGATTAATGCTCCTGTCTTGGCTGCCCCAGCCCCTAATCGACGTTTTATTGTCCATACAGACGCTTCCATGTTCGGGCTGGGAGCTGTCCTCAGCCAAGTAGGAGATGATGGGAAGGAACATCCGATTGCCTACATCAGTCGAAAACTCCTACCACGCGAAGTCAGTTACGCTGCAGTAGAAAAGGAGTGTTGGTGTGGGCATTAAAGAAGTTAACCCCCTACTTATATGGACAAGAGTTCACTCTGGTTACAGACCATAACCCGCTAGTGTGGCTCAACCGGGTCGCTGGGGACAATGGCAGATTGTTACGCTGGAGCTTATCCCTGCAACCCTTTAATTTTACAATCACCTACCGACCCGGGAAGCAGAACGGCAACGCGGATGGATTATCCCGGCAAACAGATCTCAGCCCAGCATAACCCCACGAGTCTGGACAGCCTTAGTCTGCCCCGAAAAGGGGTCAGACAGTGTCTGCCAGAGTGTTCCACAAAGAGGGAGCATTGTTACAAAAGACTGGAAATCACTATGTTACTGTTTTAACCCACCGATTGATACTGTTTGCCACTGCATAAGTTAAGCAGAAAACCACACGAATGGATTACGCGAACCCTTATGAAAGCTCCATTCGGGGTACGAACGGGGGACCCCCCAGAAACTGGCGTGTGCCGCCACTTAACCCCGTCACCCTGCAAACTACCGAACGGTCGACCACCCGGCCCTCGGAGTGTGGCAGCCATTAACCACCCAGGGGTCTGCGGTTTGCGGTTAACCACAACGTAATTGGTAGGCCTGGGGGCATCGACGTTCGCACCCAAAGTACCGAAGGGAAAATACCGAACTATCAACCGAACGACGACCCCCTACAGCGGGTCGCGTGGCGCTCGTTAACTTGTGGTTTCTGCGGTTAACCGCAGGTCAAGTACCCTGCTCCCAGGTGGTCCTCATTCCCTTACCGAACGAGCCCACTACCAGACAGACAGCGGGACTTCGCATGAACTGATCCCGAGTTTAGTTCCACGAGTTAGACATGAAGTCCCGCTGCTCGCTAAACCAGCAGAAAACATGGCCGCCAACAAAGACTAACAATCTCAAAATGCCGAACGGACTTTATACGGCAGAAACAGTACATTCTGTTCGTGGGGTTAGAGCGCCATTCGCCTGTTTTATATACACGAGCGCGAGCCTTCAGATGAAGGGTGGAATGAGCGGTTTTCATGTATTAATATAAAAGTTATGGATTTTTATGCAGTTTTCTGGGACACAATAAAACGTGGTCTTTTGTGCGCTTGGAGATAATTAGATTGTATAACCGTTGGCCTCATTATCTCCAAGCTGGGCGGGTACTGATTCAAATAATACACTGTACTGTGATTGGATATCTGCCTGTACTGTACCTGTATTCCATCAGGTCCACAGGGGGCTGTCCTTGGACCTGAGGAATCACATAAATTGCCATGCTATGTGCCAGTAAAGCCAGTTCGTTTTGACCCTCAACTTGCAGCCTCGACTCATGTTGTAGGGATCCGGGATATTGATGCTGATTTCGTGCTTGGGGATATTCTACACTTGCAGCTTGCTACCGAAAGACCTCCGTTCGACTCTCTGCAGCGGGAATCAGGACATCCAAGCGATCAACCCTCCTGCTAGACCGGGGGCAATCGTAACACCTTCCTCTCACAGCCTGTACCAAATCACACAGCCATCGGATACACCCTTCCTCTCCCAGCCTGTACCAAATCACAGCCATCGGATACACCCTTCCTCTCCCAGTCTGTACCAAATCATAGCCATCCAATACACCCTTCCTCTCCCAGCCTGTACCAAATCACAGCCATCGGATACACCCTTCCTCTCCCAGCCTGTACCAAATCACACAGCCATCGGATACACCCTTCCTCTCCCAGCCTGTACCAAATCACACAGCCATCCGATACACCCTTCCTCTCCCTGAAAGGGTTAATGTTGTAATGGACTCTAATCCCCTCGGTTCTCGATCCCTCGGTCACCATAATCAACGTTGATGGAGAATCATTTGTAAGCAATAACACACGGACAACAGCTTTACAAGACTCTCAAATGAGTGTATTCCAGAGCTGCCTTTTATACATAGTTTGCTTACATTAGCCATGGTATATGCCATTCATTACAGTACAGACTATAAGATTTATTACTTCCTTATATTACGTTATTCTGACAATGGAAAGATAAGCTTTTGCATACGTCTGGAAAAGAATATCCTTAAAATCGGAATGGGCAAGACATCCTGAAATTTTAGCATTGTCTTACATCCTATAGAAGAAATACCTTAGTCTGTCACAGTCAGCATATTATGTAAGTATTCAATATCCCTTCAGTCAGCAATAATCATGTTATAAACCTTATAAAAGCATAAAATACATATAAACAAGTTAACTATTTAATATTCTTACACTCCCAGTCTGTACCAAATCACACAGCCATCGGATACACCCTTCCTCTCCCAGCCTGTACCAAATCACAGCCATCCAATACACCCTTCCTCTCCCAGCCTATACCAAATCACAGCCATCCTATACACCCTTCCTCTCCCAGCCTATACCAAATCACAGCCATCCGATACACCCTTCCTCTCCCAGCCTGTACCAAATCACAGCCATCCTATACACCCTTCTTCTCCCAGCCTGTACCAAATCACAGGCATCGGATAAACCCTTCCTCTCCCAGCCTGTACCAAATCACAGCCATCCGATACACCCTTCCTCTCCCAGCCTGTACCAAATCACACAGCCATCCGATACACCCTTCCTCTCCCAGCCTGTACCAAATCACACAGCCATCCGATACACCCTTCCTCTCCCAGCCTGTACCAAATCACACAGCCATCCGATACACCCTTCCTCTCCCAGCCTGTACCAAATCACACAGCCATCCGATACACCCTTCCTCTCCCAGCCTGTACCAAATCACACAGCCATCCGATACACCCTTCCTCTCCCAGCCTGTACCAAATCACACAGCCATCCGATACACCCTTCCTCTCCCAGCCTGTACCAAATCACACAGCCATCCGATACACCCTTCCTCTCCCAGCCTGTACCAAATCACACAGCCATCCGATACACCCTTCCTCTCCCAGCCTGTACCAAATCGCACAGCCATCGGATACACCCTTCCTCTCCCAGCCTGTACCAAATCACAGCCATCGGATACACCCTTCCTCTCCCAGTCTGTACCAAATCACAGCCATCTGATACACCCTTCCTCTCCCAGTCTGTACCAAATCACAGCCATCCGATACAGCATTCCTCTCCCAGCCCATACCAAATCACAGCCAGGAGCAGTGTATTAGAATGGGGGGGAGGGGACAATGTATTAGAGTGAAGGGGGGCATACTTTTCAAGTTATGAATAATGTGGAAAAATTGTATTTCTCTGCTTGTTATAATTACATTACCCATTGTGTAAGGTAATTGTATCACAGGCAGAGGGGAGGATTTTGTGTCGGAGTGTCTGAGTGTATTGTGCATGTTTATTGGTTGTGTTCCAAAACCCTGTGGGTGGTACTAATGTGTAAGAATGTGTACATAAGCACAATAAACCCACAGCTCTGTCTGTTCACTGCTTGACCCTCAACACGGAGCTTTGTCTCGTTCTTGGGGGGATTTATTGTATGCTGTTCTAGTTTGACTGCTAGGAGTGTAAACCTATTCGTATGGTTTTTCCTATTCGGCTGTTTACAGCATTCGTATGGTTTCCTGTTCGGCGGATTGGTGTTCTGCAGTAGCAGTGCCTGTGTCTCTGGAAGGGGAAGATCTCCTAAACGGCGGTTTAACCCTTTTATGCTGAGGGTGCCGTTACAATTGGTGGCAAGCAGCGGGATCGTTCCTACAGCCAGAAGGACAGCTACAGGAGACACCCTTTCTTTGGATTTTACAAATTGAGGGCAAAGCATGTCTGAGTACAGTTACCCTGACAGCATCAGGATGGAACCAGCAGTGGAGTACGATGAGGGTGTCATGGATGACCAAGATGCAGTTCGCAAAGGCATCTGGTAGCAGGCACTGGGGATTGTGGAGTACCAGCAGGGCGAGAGACTACCCAAGGAAGACCAGCGATTGCAGAAGCGACTAGCCCTTCCTGGGAGGGTAGCCCCTGGAGGAATGGGTGAAGGAATTGGAGCTCCGGGTATGGCAGGAGATTTGGCTGGAAGATGCCTACCAAGCGCTCTGGTGGTATGGGGCACAGTACCTGCCCTGGACAGCCGAGCATGACAAGCCAGAGGGAGAGGAGTTTGATGGTCCTGGTTTGTTATGGGAGGCTTTTTCAGAGCCTGCGTTTGGGAGCTCTACACAAACTCGGTTCAGTGATCTCTTGGAGTGGAGGGAGAGCAGGTATGACTGGGACGACACTCATGAGATTGAGCAAGACCTGGTCCACCTAGTGACCCGAGAGATGGAGCTGGAGCAGGGCTACCAAGATCAGTTCCACTTCAGTGAGAAGGCTCAGCAGGGAAGCGGAGACCCAGATTCAGACCCATTCAGCTGGGCAGATATTGCAGAATGTTACTGCGAAGAACCCCAGGTGGCTGGTGGAGATGGGACCGAGGTCTCTCCACCGGTCCTGCAGGGAATTGGGAGCCCAGTCTCCATTCCCCAGCAGGAGATATTGCAGGGAATTGGGAGCCCAAGCTCCATTCCCCAGCGGCAGGCTGAGTTACAGGGGACAGAGATAGTTGCTTCTGTCCCCCAGCAGCAGAGTGAATTGCAGGGAATTGGGAGCCCAAGCTCCATTCCCCAGCGGCAGGCTGAGTTACAGGGGACAGAGATAGTTGGTCCTGTCCCCCAGCAGCAGTGTACCTTGCAGGGAGAGGAGAGCAGTGTCCTCCCTCCCCAGTGGCAGGGTGAGCTACAGGGATGCTGGGCAGTCGGCTCAGATCCCCAGCGGCAGTGTGAATTACAGGGAATTGGGAGCCCAGTCTCCATTCCCCAGCGGCAGTATGAGTCATTGGGAATTGGGAGCCCAGTCTCCATTCCCCAGCGGCAGTATGAGTCATTGGGAATTGGGAGCCCAGTCTCCATTCCCCAGCGGGAGATACAGCAGGGAATTGGGAGCCCAGTCTCCATTCCCCAGCGGCAGAGTGTCCTACAGGGAATAGAGAGCCCAGTCTCCTTTTCCCAGCAGCAGGACTATTGGGAGCAGAGACAGTCGGTCTCCCTCCCCCGCGGCTGGAAGTATATATGGGAGAGGAGCTTGTTACCCCCTCTCCCCAGCGGCAGCTTAACGTACCGGGGGGGACAGTAAACCCCACAACCGTGCAGATGGGACCCCCCAGCACAGGGGGTAGGGATGGTCGGTTCTGCCCCCCAGCGACAGGGATGTTTAGCCAAAGGGGAGACAATTGGTCTCCCCCTCCAGCAACCGAGGAGTGTAACCACAGGGGAAACAGTCGGTCTCCCCCTCCAACAACCAGGCTTCAACCAGGCTACTCCCATGGTAGCGCTGGCACCAGGGCAGAGTACCGCTGGTTTCTGCCCACTCAGCAACCCACCAAGTCAGCTTACCAGTCACCCACACAGCTGTGGTGAGGCACCTGGACATAGACAAAGTTCTCCTCTACCCAGGTGTAGTAACCATTTATTGTGGGTGGGCTGTATTACTGTTTGTGTGTTGTGGGTGGGCTGCTGGACTAACAAGGGCACTGACCGGCAGGAGGTCAGATACCCTGTTAGTCTGTTTGGAAAAGGGGACAGATGTGACGAGACCAATCTCGCCACATTGCATTGGAGAAGCCTGGTTGCTCGCCTGTTGCCTTTGGATTATGGCCCCATGTTAAAAGGCTTGATTTTCCCCTGCAAAGACATGAAAGCCGGGTCATTTGGTGCTTGCCCTGTTTGAGCGGTGATACCCTAGATAGCTATGCCATGGAGCCCATTCGTATAATGAAAGACTATGGGAAAGACTTTGGCTCCATGGCAATTGAACTGTATGTGTGTGCTCTGAGCGCCATTCAGTAATAATGTGCGCTCAGATCTGAGCTATCTGGGGATGATTTTGACATATGTTTGTATTTGGAGTATGCTGATTCTGAAAATGTAAGTTTTATGTGAATGTGATGCATGCTTTTCAAGTTATGAATAATGTGGAAAAATTGTATTTCTCTGCTTGTTATAATTACATTACCCATTGTGTAAGGTAATTGTATCACAGGCAGAGGGGAGGATTTTGTGTGGGAGTGTCTGAGTGTATTGTATGTGTTTATTGGTTGTGTTCCAAAACCCTGTGGGTGGTACTAATGTGTATATAAGAAGAATAAACCCACAGCTCTGATTGTTCACTGCTTGACCCTCAACACGGAGCTTTGTCTCGTTCTTGGGGGGAATTTATTGTATGCTGTTCTAGTTTGACTGCTAGGAGTGTAAACCTATTCAGATGGTTTTTCCTATTCGGCTGTTTATGGCATTCATATGGTTTCCTGTTCGGCGGATTGGTGTTCTGCAGTAGCTGTGCCTGTGTCTCTGGAAGGGGAAGATCTCCTAAATGGCAGTTTAACCCTTTTATGCCGGGGTGCCGTTACAAGTCACATCCCCGGATAGCCCTGATCTGAGTGGCCATCATATCTAAAAATCAGATCGGTTCAGTCGTTTGGATTTTCCATGGAAGTCAACTTTTGACCAACCACACAAGTGGCTTCTGCCCAAAATAGTTCCATAAGAAAAGTGCCGAATAAAATACTGAACTCATCCTCTGGCTCCTGGGTAGCGATTGTTCGCCTAGTTCATGTAAACAATCCTACCGAATGGCGCTCTCCTGGCATGGCAGGAGAGAGAACCCGGCTTTGAGAACCAAACAAGGTGTGAGGAGACTGAATAACCCAGGGGACGGAATAGCACTCACCTAAGGAAAACAGGACAAATGTTGGAACCCAGCACTCTCCCCAATCGGAATGGTATATTTCAAACTATCCTGGGAACTTAGTACATCCTGTTAGGAGCCTAACTATTACCCTGTGCATTCCATTTACCTCAGGAGAATGCGGAAGGGCCAGGTTATGTCAACCCCGCAATGTCCACAAATTGAACAGATTCTATCAATGAATCAGCCAAAGACAACAGCCGTCGAGTGGCAAAATCCTGAAGGAAGTCCATTCCGATGGTTACTCAATCCACCAAAATACCCTCCCAACTGCAGATGACTGTAACATGAATGGAAAGCCGGCAAGGAAATGCTCTCATCCGGCCAGGGGCGTATTAGCCGCGAGGCAAACAAGGCATTTGCCTTGGGCGGCATTTTTCAGGGGGCGGCAAAAAACGCCGCCCCCCAAATGCCCAGGGCAAATGCCTAGTTAGCCTTGCGGCTAACAGACATCCCGAGTGGGCGGGCG
>OW240915.1:331948805-331966534 GCA_933207985.1 Pelobates cultripes
TAAGAACATACGGTAGACTTAAAGAGTCTAAAATGTATTGTATTGTCCTTATAGACCGCACTATCTAGTAATGTGTATGAATACAGGTCAAATGGGTAATCTAGGCTGCTGAAGTTGTCATGGTGCTTTGTTAGTAACTGTGGCAGAAATGCACCTGCCACGTGATCTTGGAGGGGCCTGCTTGCCAGCCTCCTGCCTCAGGACTATGGCACACAAAGAAACACACAAAATTTCAGTTTCTCCCAGCCAATAAATTCCACCCAAACATGGAACAAATACCACCAACATCGTCGTAGGGATTTATTAGTGTGATCACAAAAGGACCAGAGGCCCCTGGGGGCCCAGTAAGGGTCAAACTGCTAAGAAATGGATCAATTACTTAACGACTAAAGGAAAGAGCCAGGGAACTCCTGGCACCATAACAACTCCAGAAGACAATAGTGTTTATGGTGCCTAGACTGCCACTTTAACCAGGAATTCTACGCCAAGTCGGTAGTAAGCCGCAGTCAGGCGTTTTATTTGATCCAGTTCGAAGTTTGGCAATTTATTCTAAATGTTAAAGGACCACTCTAGGCACCCAGACCACTTCAGCTTAACGGAGGCGGAAAGGAGGAGGAGAGCTCTCTGTCCGGCGCTGGAAAAAGGTAAGTTTTTACCCCTTTCCCCCTTCCAGAGCCGGGCGGGAGGGGGACCCTGAGGGTGGGGGCACCCTCAGGGAACTATAGTGCCAGGAAAACGAGTATGTTGTCCTGGCACTATAGTGGTCCTTTAAACACAGCTTTAGAGGCAGCAAAGAGCAAACTCCATCTCCAGTACAGACACGTCCCCTGGTAATAGGATGGATTCTCAGAGTGAAAGAACGTCCTACCCTGCCGTATCGATACACCTTCACGGATAATTGGGGATTTTTACACACGGCTTTATTGAGAGAGACAAGAGGTAAAACTTAATTCTAGTGTCTAGATAAGTCATCATTGTGCTTCATATAGAAAAGTATGGGCTGGAGGACAGGTCACAACACGTACCAGAAGCACAAGCAAAATACTCAAAAAAAAACCAACCATTACTCCTGACAGCTGTGACTGTAGCATGTGGATGACACCCCCTGGTGGAAGAACATGGTAATGCTAACAGGTTAGGGAAAAGAGATGGCCTACACAAAGCTCCCTCTGGTGGAGGAACATGGTAATGCTAACACAGCGTCAGGAATGGAGATGGCCTTTAAAGAGCTCTGTAGCGGGCCCTGGGTAACCCGGCTGGTTATTCCCTTTTATTAAAAGGGGTCAGACCCATTCCCCCAGTAACTGGACGGCACAGTTCCAGGGTACAACCTTTGACAATCTTTATTTGGGTTGAGTACACAGCTTTTTTATGCACAGATCCCTGCAGGGGGTCTCAATCAAAAACAACACAATCCCAGGCAGGAGGGAGCTGAGGAACATATAACCATCTCCCGCTCTGGGAGATACTAACAGGACACAGGGACACACATTACATACAGTGGGCTAAACTTTGGGGCTAGGCACCCCAGGACAGGAAGGGGTTACAGGGTTGAAACATATTGATAAATAGTCCCGGGTCCCACCTGAGATCCATGCAAAAAGCGGGGTGATCGGATGTACAGAGCCTCATTAGCGAGGTGTGAGCATTCTAACTAAACGTTCTAAAAAGCGTATCAGGGTGGTCCGGCACACGGGGCTCTGTGTGGTTAAAAAGGTACTTTGCATGATTTAAGGTCAAAATTAAGGAAAGGGAGATAATTACAAAGGGCAAACACATCCACACATAGGAAAGGACAATTCACAGCTGGGCAGCGGTCCCGCCACAAGCTCTCTGCTGGACAAACATAGTAATGCTAACACAGGGTCAGGAATGGAGAGGGCTTGTAAAGTGCTCCCCCTAGTGGAGGAATATGGTAATGCTAACACAAGGTCAGGAATGGAGATGGACTGCCAAGAGCACCCCCTGGTGGATAAACATTGTAATGCTAACACAGGGTCAGGAATGGAGGTGGTCACTAAAAACAAAAATTATTAAAAAGGTAGATATTGTAGAACTACAGTTCCCAGGATGCTTAGTCTGCAGACGTTACCCCCTCAGCCATTAGACCTACATAGCCCACACATGCTAAGATCAGTCCTCTGAATCCTACTGTCACCGCAGTGTCCCATCAGTTCCTCCCCCAGTTTTACTGTTCGACGCACTGTTATTTTATCTTTAACTGTATAAATAGCCTGCCTCTTGTCCCTTAATGACGCCTTGTGTAGTGTTTAGGCACGAGGTTGGGAGAGCAATTTGTCAAAAAAAAAAGGGACCACTCCAGGCACCATAACAACTTAATCGCAATGTAGTTATTATAGTGCAAGGAGGTTCAGAGAGCCAGTTTAACATTAACAAACACCAGAACATTGTGTCCGACCGCTATATGCTTCTACTTCCTATCTTTATCCAAGTCTTCAATCAGGAAACCTTGGACAGTTTGTAACACTTTCCACCGCAGTGTTCTAAGTGTTGGTCTGGATGGCCGCTGTTCGCATGAATGAGTACGAGGTGCCGGCCATCTTGTTCCCACGAACGCCAGCAGTGGTGTTTGGTCGTCGAGTTCACGGAACGGTTTTCGGACACAAACTCCCGAACACCACTGAAATTCCAGGATCACCGCTGACACTCTCAGTCACTCCCTGTAGCGGAGATGCAATATTACCCAGGTTATCTCCGCTTATAATCCAAGTGGGACTCAGGAACAAGGAAATAAGAAATCCACAGGCAAGGTTTCCAGCAGGTAAAATACAGTAATATCCCAACAGCAATCCCAATAACTGGACGACACACAGTTTCAGGAGCATAACTGACAAAGCCTTTAATCACAGTCTCCTTATAAAGCATGCTCCCATGCAAGGGAGGGATTTACAGTAATTATTACAGTAGCCAATCCTGTCCTGGTAACCTCCCACACATCTCCTCCCCTCAGCCAGCATCATAATCCCCTTATCCAGCACACCAATTCCCCCCGTTTCTGGATGTACCCCTAAACATAGGGGTACCTCTTTAAATCATACATCCCCTGGTAGCCCTGATCTGGGTGAACAACATATCCAAAAATCACCCAGATCCGACCAGGGGTTCGGGAAAAGTATGGAGGGAATCAAATGACCGACCGCACGAACTGAGGTAGCCGAATCCGGTTCCATGTGAATGGGCCCTGCGGTCGGTCCTGGCATAAGGGAATAAAATACACGAAAACCTCTAGCTATAGAGGCTAGGGAGGGTTCGCCTGAATCCCCTCGTTAGGTATTTTCTATCTACCGAACGAGGGGCCGTTCGGTAGTTTGGAACCGAACGGACCAGGTTTGTGGAGGTCTCAGCGGTGTTCGCCTACTCGAGTGTCCGATTTTAGTTCCAGACACTCGACGGCAAAACACCGCTGTTCGGGAGTTTTAAAATGGCTGCCGCCACGTGTTCGTTTGTCGAATGGCGGCCACCCCCGAGAACAAAGGACGGCTACTTACTGTTCAATTACCCGTTCGCAACAATGTTGCAACGGGTAATTGAGGACACACTTCACACAGGGGAGGTCTGGTTGTTCGGTAGTTTCATTCGAATAAACTAAGGGAATGAACCGAACAATCAGAGGAATACAATTCGTTTTAATACATAGAAAATACAGCAGATACACGAATGCAGGTTCATACAGTATATTTGTAGGGTCGCCTGGTGCCATCCGCTACACTCCCCATTCATAAAACAGAGTAAGTGGAGATGTACATTTTTCACTCTGTTTACTGAATTGGCAGCATGTGCTGTTCGGGCAGTGCCAGCTGACGTTCTCAGTAACATACAATTCCAGGCTTTCGAAGCCTCAGAAGAAAACAAGAAGATCACAAGTGTGATTGGGAGCCATCTTCTAGTGTTTTGGATTAATCTGCTCACCAACGGTTTAACCCTTTAAGGAGACATTATAGGCACCCAGACCAATTCATATTACTTCACACCCCCGCCCCCCCATGGGAAAGTGTCGTATTGGCTGAGAATATCGATCCCCATGATCTCAGCCAAGGAGGTGGGACTGCAGTACGGAGACCAGCACCGCTTGGGAGAAGAAGTAAAATACCTCTTTTAAGCATTTTATTCCCAACGCTATAATGTTCCATTAAGGTAAGATGGCCGCTGAAACTCCTCGTATCAAAATGTCATAGTTATGAAGTTGTAGCCTGTAGTGTCTCTAAGTGGCTGGTTGGTGGTTGTGAAATGTAGAACAGCAAGTTGCAAAGGTGCTGCGGTTGCTCATAGAAGTCCTCCGTGGCACGGACAAAGAACAAACAAAGTAGGAGACAAGCCAGTGTCCAGGCACCAGATCCCTTTACAGCCATTAAAGCCGGCAGCCTTTTCAAGTAATTATATTGGCAACTGTAGGTTTCTGGTAGTGATTGAGGATTAATAACTAGCACGTCATGACGTCTAAAGGCTTGCAGCATGACCTTCACAAAGAGAGACCAGACATACAGGAGGATATTACGTGGAACAAATAAGTCTTCAGCAGAGAGTGTGATTGGACAATCAATGGACACACGGACAAATTGAGTTAATCTGTTAAATTTCTGTCTGGTATTTTCCAGCAAATTCTGCTAGAAACCTGGGCAACTTGTCTTGTAATAGGATATGAACAAAAGTATTTTTCAAAATATTTTGCTAGCCCTACCCTAACTCTTCATAAACAGAGCGAGCCCTGCTTCTATCTATCTATGGATTTATATAGTGTATAAACAGAGCGAGTCCTGCTTCTATCTATCTATGGATTTATATAGTGTATAAACAGAGCGAACCCTGCTTCTATCTATGGATTTATATAGTGTATAAACAGAGCGAGCCCTGCTTCTATCTATGGATTTATATAGTGTATAAACAGAGCAAGCCCTGCTTCTATCTATGGATTTATATAGTTTATAAACAGAGCAAGCCCTGCTTCTATCTATGGATTTATATAGTTTATAAACAGAGCAAGCCCTGCTTCTATCTATGGATTTATATAGTGTATAAACAGAGCGAGCCCTGCTTCTTTCTATCTATGGATTTATATAGTGTATAAACAGAGCGAGCCCTGCTTCTATCTATCTATGGATTTATATAGTGTATAAACAGAGTCGGCCTCCTGCTTCTATCTATCTATGGATTTATATAGTGTATAAACAGAGCAAGCCCTGCTTCATCTATGGATTTATATAGTGTATAAACAGAGCGAGCCCCTGCTTCCTATCTATCTATGGATTTATATAGTGTAAGGCAAACAGAGCGTAGCCCTGCTTCTATCTATCTATGGATTTATATAGTGTATAAACAGAGCTGAGTTCCTGCTTCTATCTATCTATGGATTTATATAGTGTATAAACAGAGCGAGCCCTGCTTCTATCTTTCTATGGATTTTATATAGTGTATAAACAGAGCGAGCCCTGCTTCTATCTATCTATGGATTTATATAGTGTATAAACAGAGCGAGCCCTGCTTCTATCTATCTATGGATTTATATAGTGTATAAACAGAGCGAGCCCTGCTTCTATCTATCTATGGATTTTATATAGTGTATAAACAGAGCGAGCCCTGCTTCTATCTATCTATGGATTTATATAGTGTATAAACAGAGCGAGCCCTGCTTCTATCTATCTATGGATTTATATAGTGTATAAACAGAGCGAGTCCTGTTTCTATCTATCTATGGATTTATATAGTGTATGTCAGAGCGTAGCCCTGCTTCTATCTTATGGATTTATAGTGTATAAACAGAGAGCTTAGCCCCGCTTCTCTATCTA
Source organism: Pelobates cultripes (assembly GCA_933207985.1). Taxonomy (NCBI): domain Eukaryota; kingdom Metazoa; phylum Chordata; class Amphibia; order Anura; family Pelobatidae; genus Pelobates; species Pelobates cultripes. Next base: position 331,954,610 of record OW240915.1, read on the forward strand.
TGGATTTATATAGTGTATGTAAACAGAGCCGCAGCCCTGCTTTCTATCTATATGGATTTATATAGTGTATGCAAAACAGAGCGCAGCCCCGCTTCTATCTACATCTATGGATTTATATAATGTATAAAACAGAGCCAGCCCTGCTTCCATCTATATGGATTCTATATAGTGTATAAACAGAGCTTAGCCCTGCTTCTATCTATCTATGGATTTATATAGTGTATAAACAGAGCGAAAGCCCCTGCTTCTATCTATCTATGGATTTATATAGTGTATAAACAGATGTAGCCCCGTTTCTATCTATCTATGGATTTATATAGTGTATAAACAGAGCAAGCCTGCTTCTATCTATGGATTTATATAGTGTATAAACAGAGCCAGCCCTGCTTCTATCTATCTATGGATTTATATAGTGTATAAACAGAGCGAGCCCTGCTTCTATCTATCTATGGATTTATATAGTGTATAAACAGAGCGAGTCCTGCTTCTATCTATCTATGGATTTATATAGTGTATAAACAGTGCGAGCCCTGCTTCTATCTATCTATGGATTTATATAGTGTATAAACAGAGCGAGCCCTGCGTCTATCTATCTATATGGATTTATATAGTGTATAAACAGAGCGAGCCCTGCTTCTATCTATCTATGGATTTATATAGTGTATAAACAGAGCGAGTCCTGCTTCTATCTATCTATGGATTTATATAGTGTATAAACAGAGCGAGCTCTGCTTCTATCTATGGATTTATATAGTGTATAAACAGAGCGAGCCTTGCTTCTATCTATCTATGGATTTATATAGTGTATAAACAGAGCAAGCCCTGCTTCTATCTTTCTATGGATTTATATAGTGTATAAACAGAGCGAGCCTTGCTTCTATCTATCTATGGATTTATATAGTGTATAAACAGAGCGAGCCCTGCTTCTATTCATTCATGGATTTATATAGTGTATAAACAGAGCGCAGCCCTGCTTCTATCTATCTATGGATTTATATAGTGTATAAAAGAGCGAGCCCTGCTTCTATCTATGGATTTATATAGTGTATAAACAGAGCGAGCCCTGCTTCTATCTATCTATGGATTTATATAGTGTATAAACAGAGCGAGCCTTGCTTCTATCTATCTATGGATTTATATAGTGTATAAACAGAGCGAGCCCTGCTTCTATCTATCTGTGGCTTTATATAGTGTATAAACAGAGCGAGCCCTGCTTCTATCTATGGATTTATATAGTGTATAAACAGAGCGAGCCCTGCTTCTATCTATCTATGGATTTATATAGTGTATAAACAGAGCGAGCCCTGCTTCTATCTATCTATGGGTTTATATAGTGTATAAACAGAGCGAGCCCTGCTTCTTTCTATCTATGGATTTATATAGTGTATAAACAGAGCGTAGCCCTGCTTCTATCTATCTGTGGCTTTATATAGTGTATAAACAGAGCTAGCTCCCTGCTTCTATCTATATGGATTTATATAGTGTATAAACAGAGCTTAGCCCCGCTTCTATCTATCATCTATGGATTTATATAGTGTATAAAACAGAGCGCAGCCCCTGCTTCTATCTATCTATGGATTTATATAGTGTATAAAAGAGAGCTTAGCCCTGCTTCTATCTATCTATGGATTTATATAGTGTATAAAACAGAGCGAAATTCTGCTTCTATCTATCTATGGATTTATATAGTGTATAAACAGAGGGAGCCCTGCTTCTATGGATTTATATAGTGTATAAACAGAGCGAGCCCTGCTTCTATCTATCTATGGATTTATATAGTGTATAAACAGTGTGCCCTGCTTCTATCTATCTATGGATTTATATAGTGTATAAACAGAGCGAGCCCTGCTTCTATCTATCTATGGATTTATATAGTGTATAAACAGAGCGAGCCCTGCTTCTATCTATCTATGGATTTATATAGTGTATAAACAGAGCCAGCCCTGCTTCTATCTATCTATGGATTTATATAGTGTATAAACAGAGCGAGCCCTGCTTCTATCTATCTATGGATTTATATAGTGTATAAACAGAGCGAGCCCTGCTTCTATCTATGGATTTATATAGTGTATAAACAGAGCGAGCCCTGTATCTATGTATCTATGGATTTATATAGTGTATAAACAGAGCGAGCCCTGCTTCTATCTATCTATGGATTTATATAGTGTATAAACAGAGCGAGCCTTGCTTCTATCTATCTATGGATTTATATAGTGTATTAACAGAGCAAGCCCTGCTTCTATCTATCTATGGATTTATATAGTGTATAAACAGAGCGAGTCCTGCTTCTATCTATGGATTTATATAGTGTATAAACAGAGCGAGCCCTTCTATCTATCTATGGATTTATATAGTGTATAAACAGAGCGAGCCCTGTTTCTATCTATCTATGGATTTATATAGTGTATAAACAGAGCGAGTCCTGCTTCTATCTATCTATGGATTTATATAGTGTATAAACAGAGCGAGCCCTGCTTCTATCTATCTATGGATTTATATAGTGTATAAACAGAGCGAGCCCTGCTTCTATCTATGGATTTATATAGTGTATAAACAGAGCGAGCCTGCTTCTATCTATCTATGGATTTATATAGTGTATAAACAGAGCGAGCACTGCTTTTATCTATGGATTTATATAGTGTATAAACAGAGCGAGCACTGCTTTTATCTATGGATTTATATAGTGTATAAACAGAGCGAGCCCTGCTTCTATCTATCTATGGATTTATATAGTGTATAAACAGAGCGAGCCTTGCTTCTATCTATCTATGGATTTATATAGTGTATAAACAGAGCAAGCCCTGCTTCTATCTATGGATTTATATAGTGTATAAACAGAGCGAGCCTTGCTTCTATCTATCTATGGATTTATATAGTGTATAAACAGTGCGAGCCCTGCTTCTATCTATCTATGGATTTATATAGTGTATAAACAGAGCGAGCCCTGCGTCTATCTATCTATATGGATTTATATAGTGTATAAACAGAGCGAGCCCTGCTTCTATCTATCTATGGATTTATATAGTGTATAAACAGAGCGAGCTCTGCTTCTATCTATCTATGGATTTATATAGTGTATAAACAGAGCAAGCCCTGCTTTTATCTATGGATTTATATAGTGTATAAACAGAGCGAGCCCTGCTTCTATCTATCTATGGATTTATATAGTGTATAAACAGAGCGAGCACTGCTTTTATCTATGGATTTATATAGTGTATAAACAGAGCGAGCCCTGCTTCTATCTATCTATGGATTTATATAGTGTATAAACAGAGCGAGCCCTGCTTCTATCTATCTATGGATTTATATAGTGTATAAACAGAGCGAGTCCTGCTTCTGTCTATGGATTTATATAGTGTATAAACAGAGCGAGCCCTGCTTCTATCTATCTATGGATTTATATAGTGTATAAACAGAGCGAGCCCTGCTTCTATCTATCTATGGATTTATATAGTGTATAAACAGAGTGAACCCTGCTTCTATCTATGGATTTACATATTTATTTTAAACATTTGCTGTTACATTGAATTTGTGAATTTTTCTGCCATTCATTAAGGGGCCCAAGTCCTAATTAAGAAGCCACGTTCTTACCATCCTTCATAACTGATCCCCGTCACACAAAGTCACGGAACGCAGAGTCTTTTTTTTTTTTTTAAATCTCTGTGTGAAACCCCATGCGGTATCACCCCTCAGCGGGATTTATCTACACTCCAGAAATGAGATCGCAGCAGGTCCTGCATCGCAACCAGACGACAGTAAACCTACGGCGATGGTGTGACAGTAAATAGCGTCTGGTGTCTGGTCATTTCCTGACTATGGAAGGGCTGATAACAAAACTTCCACATGGAGGACACGATATAGAATTAACATCCTCAACAAACTTACAGAACGGGGTGTTCATGTCTCAACAATTAAACCGGTTCGTAATATTTTATGATCTAATGGCAACAGGGTAAATAATCTTTTAGGAAGCAAAGTGCAGCGAAATCGGGGTTATTCACATTGTTCCTCTATATCCCTCGCAGCTTGTTCTATTCAATAAAGATTAAAATAAAGGGGCGTTGACTTCATGTTACGGGGGACAATAACCTTTAATGAAAGCGCTCACGTTCCTACAGCACGCATGCGTTATTAGGTCTGCCGCCATAAAACGCAGTGCACAGTCACCGCTAGGGATGCCATGATTTCACTTTTTAATTCTTGTAATGTTAACCCCTTAAGGACACATGACATGTGACATGTCATCAATTCCTTTTATTCCAGAAGTTTGGTCCTTAAGGGGTTAACGGGTGCGTCGGAATTCCCCTCAAAACAGACTTTTCCAGTTTGTGCGATTCTGCTGTGACAATCACTGCTTTGGCGCTCACACAATGTCACACATTCTAACATTCTGCACGGAAACATTTTGGCTAAAAGAGAAGATTGGTAAAGATTCTCTGCTACAGTTTGGGTATTTTAGAGTAAACGTCACCAAATCGGATTTCAACTCACTGTATCTTCTCAGATTTTATACAATAAATGTAGATAATTAGTAACACACAGCGCTGTCTGCTCTCCCACCCCCGGTCACTCAGCGTATGCAGGGTTAGTGAATGACATGGTATCACACATGCAGAGCATGCACACACTCACTGCCAGCACTGGGAGGAAATGGCCCCAACACAGCACAAACAGGTTTTATGGAATGGGCCCCATCCCAGGCAGTGAGCCTTACCCCTAGAGCAGTCCAATGGACGCAGAGTATACACCCCCAACACACCCACTGTGTCCAACAGCTCACAACACACAAAGTGTCCGCACACTGATACAACCAGCCGGGGAGCCGCACACTGATACACCCACTTTGCCAAAAACCCTGCAATCCAGACCTTCCCCCCCCAAACATTACACCATGCCATGTATACACAGCGCAGACAGTGCCAGGCGCCCCCCATGCCATGTATACACAGCGCAGACAGTTCCAGGCGCCCCCCATGCCATGTATACACACGCAGACAGTGCCAGGCGCCCTCCATGCCATGTATACACAGCGCAGACAGTGCCAGGCGCCCCCCATGCCATGTATACACAGCGCAGACAGTTCCAGGCGCCCCATGCCATGTGTATAATAGCGCAGACAGCCAGGCGCGCCATGTGGCTACACAGCGCAGACAGTGCCAGGCACCCCCCATGCCATGTATACACAGCGCAGACAGTGCCAGGCGCCCCCCATGCCATGTATACACAGCGCAGAGAGTGCCAGGCGCCCCCCATGCCATGCATACACAGCGCAGAGAATGCCAGGCACCCCCCATGCCATGCATACACAGCGCAGACAGTGCCAGACTCCCCCATGCCATGTATACACAGCGCAGACAGTGCCAGGCGCCCCCCATGCCATGTATACACAGCGCAGACAGTGCCAGGCGCCCTCCATGCCATGTATACACAGCGCAGAGAGTGCCAGGCGCCCCCCATGCCATGTATACACGGCGCAGACAGTGCCAGGTGCCCCCCATGCCATGTATACACAGCGCAGAGAGTGCCAGGCACCCCCCATGCCATGTATACACAGCGCAGAGAGTGCCAGGCACCCCCCATGCCATGTATACACAGCGCAGACAGTGCCAGGCACCCCCCATGCCATGTATACACAGCGCAGACAGTGCCAGGCGCTCTCCATGCCATGTATACACAGCGCAGAGAGTGCCAGGCACCCCCCATGCCATGCATACACAGCGCAGAGAATGCCAGGCACCCCCCATGCCATGTATACACAGCGCAGACAGTGCCAGGCACCCCCCATGCCATGTATACACAGCGCAGACAGTGCCAGGCGCCCCCCATGCCATGTATACACAGCGCAGAGAGTGCCAGGCGCCCCCCATGCCATGCATACACAGCGCAGAGAATGCCAGGCACCCCCCATGCCATGCATACACAGCGCAGACAGTGCCAGACTCCCCCATGCCATGTATACACAGCGCAGACAGTGCCAGGCGCCCCCCATGCCATGTATACACAGCGCAGACAGTGCCAGGCGCCCTCCATGCCATGTATACACAGCGCAGAGAGTGCCAGGCGCCCCCCATGCCATGTATACACGGCGCAGACAGTGCCAGGTGCCCCCCATGCCATGTATACACAGCGCAGAGAGTGCCAGGCACCCCCCATGCCATGTATACACAGCGAGAGTGCCAGGCACCCCCGCCATGTATACACAGACAGTACAGGCACCCCCATGCCATGTATACACAGCGCAGACAGTGCCAGGGCCTCCATGCCATGTATACACAGCCAGACAGGCGCCCCCGCCACAGACAGTGCCAGGCTTCCATGCCATGTATACACAGCGCAGACAGTGCCAGGCGCCCCCCATGCCATTTATACACAGCGCAGACAGTGCCAGGCGCCCTCCATGCCATGTATACACAGCGCAGAGAGTGCCAGGCGCCCCCCATGCCATGTATACACAGCGCAGACAGTGCCAGGCGCTCTCCATGCCATGTATACACAGCGCAGACAGTGCCAGGCTCCCCCCATGCCATGTATACATAGCGTAGACAGTGGCAGTGCCAGGCTCCCACCATGCCATGTATACACAGCGCAGACAGTGACAGTGCCAGGCTCCCACCATGCCATGTATACACAGCGCAGACAGTGCCAGGCGCTCTCCATGCCATGTATACACAGCGCAGACAGTGCCAGGCTCCCCCTATGCCATGTATACATAGCGCAGACAGTGGCAGTGCCAGGCTCCCACCATGCCATGTATACACAGCGCAGACAGTGACAGTGCCAGGCTCCCACCATGCCATGTATACACAAAGGAGTGAGTAGCAGGGCCAGACACATATTGGAACATCCACGAATACACAGCACTGGCACAGGAAAGCACTGTCAGCCTCATCCCTCATACCAACCTGAGGTAGAGAGGGCATGTAGCGTGTCATACTGATGGGCAGTGTATGAAGAATTCTGCCCTATACAGATTATATGCTACAGATGAACTCCACAACTCACGGCTTTACCTGCAGCACAATGCTATATACCGTAGGGTAGCACTTTACATTCAGAGCACAACATCATAGACACAGTGTGAAGCAAGGCATGGGACAGGAAAGGGTTAAATATTCTAATAGAAATATTTGTGAATATTTTGGGGGGTGCTTTAGAGAATATGGGGGTGAATGGTGTGGATTCTCCCAATTATACAATATAATGCTTTGGGGGAATATAGGAGCTCTCATTATATAGATTGGGGGGAGGGGGAGCCCTCTTTACACAGATTATGGAGGGGGGGGCTTTCCTTGCACTATGCACAGATTATGGGGGCTTTCCTTGCACAGATTATGGGAGGCTTTCCTTGCACAGATTATGGGGGCTTTCCTTACACAGATTATGGGAGTGGGGGGCTTTCCTTGCACAGATTATGGTGTTATTGGTTGTGATTCTATTAATACTGTGTAATGCTTTGGGGTGATGTGGGGGGCGCTCTTACACAGATTATGGGGGCTTTTCTGACACATTAATGGGGGTGGATCCTAACAGATTAATGTGGGGGGCCTCCTTACAGAGATTAATGGGGGGTTGGACTCCTTACAGAGATTAATGGGGGACACACTTTACAGTGATTAATGGGGGGGCCTCCTTACAGAAATTAAGCCTCCTTACAGAAATTAATGGGGGGGGGGCCTCTCCTTACAGAAATTAATGGGGGACACACACTCCTTACAGAGATTAATGAGAGTGGCTCCTTACAGAAATTAATTGGGGGAGAACACTCCTTACAGAGATTAATAGGGGGGCTCCTTACAGAAATTAATTGGGGGGGGGGGCTCCTTTATTGATTGTGATTCTCCTATTAATACTGTACAATGATTTAGGGGTGAACTATTACAGAGGGGTTATACCAGCTTTATTAACCCCTTCCTTACCGGTTATCTGTAGATTGGACACACACCCTGACCTGCTGGAGCAGCATGCTGACATAGGGATCCTCCATCTTGCACAATCCTGTGTTATTTACACCCCCCACACCCCCCTTTATATAGGAAGGGTGCAGAGCCAGGGCTGTGCCAGCAGGGGGAGCCCACAGACCAAAATAGAGGAACAACAGGTGACCCCAAGTGTCTCAGAAGGTTAAAGGGACACTTAAAGTACCACTCTAGGCACCCAGACCACTTCAGCTTAATGAAGTGGTCTGGGTGCCAGGTCCAGCTAGGGTTAACCCTTTTTTTTATAAACATAGCAGTTTCAGAGAAACTGCTATGTTTATAAATGGGTTAATCCAGCCTCCAAATCCTCTAATGGCGGTCTCATTGACAGCCGCTAGAGGCGTTTGCGTGCTTCTCACTGTGAAAATCATTATGAATGCTTTCCTATGAGACCGGCTGAATGCCCAGGCAGCTCCTGCTGCGCATGTGCATACAGGAGAAGAGGAGGCGGAGAGCTCCCTGCCCGGCGCTGGAGAAAGAGGTAAGTTTAACCCCTTCCTCTCCATCCAGCCTGGCGGAAGGGGGAAAAGTGTCTGTTTATAAAACGAGTATGTTTTCCTGGCACTATAGTGGTCCTTTAACTGGCCAAAATTAGTATTTTTTTAAATCTCTTTTTAGTAGATATACCCTAAATGAATACATACAGGCATTTAATGCATTATTTTTCATTGTGGGTGTTAAGACACCCACAGCTTAAATGGATGAAACCGCCGTTTAGCCGATATTCCCTCTTTCCAGAGACACAGGCTCTATACAGCAGACCGACAAACTCCCGAACGGAGTGCAAGGGAATGCGGTAAATCCACAAACACAAAATCAGCCGAACTCCTTCCACGACTAAAACAGGCAAAATAAATCCTTACAAGTAGCAATCCCCCCAAACACGAGACCAAGCTCCGTTTTGAGGGTAAAACAGGAATTTGTTTAATGAGGGCTACCTGCCTGGTATTTATGCAGGTCTCCCACCTGGTGGACACTCCCCTAGGGGACCAGATGGAAGACTGGGACATATATGGTACAGTAGCCAATCACAGTGGCCCGTGTTTAAGCACTCCCCTTTACACAAGTAAATCCCTCCTCTCTATCCTGGAGATAATTGGGAAGAAATCCAATTATCTCCAAGGATAGAGGCAAAACGCCATCTTACATGGTATATAAAAAACACATAACAATGCATAACTGTACAAATACCGAATACATTGGATTCGTGTAACGTTTCCCCAGATAGCCTGGATCTGAGTGCATATTACTACCGAATAAGATCCAATGCACACAGTTCAATCGCCATGGAGTCAAAGTCTTTCACATGTCTTTCGGTATACGATTGACTCCATGGGATGGCTATCTGGGTTAAGTCCATTCATATCATCCAAACTCCCGAACAGACCGGTGTTAGCATGCCTCGGCGACCACTGCTGGTCTTTCGCGTGTTTAAAATGGCCGCCGCCTCGTGGTCGGCATGCGAACGGCGACCACCCTGCATACGGTTGGAATGAAGAGGTGTCTGCGGTTAACCACAACGTTCTAATTGGGGCCAAGAGGTTAACCAGTAGCACACGTCTCTTCTGGGTGGCCGTCCGTTCGGTAGTTTTGTTCGGTATAATTCTGTAATAAACTAACAGGGGCATACGGACAGGTAATTCCACAAAGGGAGGCAAAACAGACAAACCAGCAATACTAATCATACAGATGGATCTGTCACATGGGGGTATACCTAAAACAGCTTGTAATAGCTGCAGATCTCTTGTCTGCAGTATTTGCAAGGCCTCCCCTTGTAACCCCGCCCAGACTTTCTGTGGCTGTCCAATCACAGACTTCCCAATGCAGCTCAATGAGAAGTCTTTCCAAGGCAGGTGCTCCGGGCAATTGCTGCCTCTTGAGTTTATCTCCCCTGAGCTAAACAAACCAGGAAGTAACAGGACGGGGTTGATTGACAGCCAGGGAGTGTAACAAGGTTATTTTATAAAACTGCCAATTTATATTGAAATCTGTACTTTATGTAAAATAAAACGAGGACACAGTCTTTACACATAAAACTTTTTAGCCTGGAGTGTCCCTTTAAAACACCAACTGATGGTACACCACAACATTATCACACCATTATCACATTATCACACCATTATCACATTATCACACCATTATCACACCATTATCTCACTACATCACATCATTATCACACCATTATTACATTATCATGTCATTATTACATTATCACATCATTATCACACCATTATCACATTATCACACCATTATTACATTATCACACCATTATTACACCATTATTACACCACTATCTCACTACATCACATCATTATCACACCATTATCACATTATCACACCATTATTACATTATCACACCATTATTACACCATTATTACACCACTATCTCACTACATCACACCATTACCACACCATTATTACATTATCATATCATTATTACATTATCACATCATTATCACACCATTATCACATTATCACACCATTATTACATTATCACACCATTATTACACCATTATTACACCACTATCTCACTACATCACATCATTATCACACCATTATCACATTATCACACCATTATCACACTACATCACATCATTATTACACCAATTATTACATTATCACACCATTATTACATTATCACATCATTATCACACCATTATCACATTATCACACCATTATTACATTATCACACCATTATTGCACCATTATTACACCACTATCTCACTACATCACATCATTATCACACCATTATCACATCACACCATTATAACACCATTATCACACCATTATTACACCACTATCTCACTACATCACATCATTATCACATTATCACACCATTATTACATTATCACACCATTATTACACCACTATCTCACTACATCACATCAGTATCACACCATTATCACATTATCACACCATTATCTCACTACATCACATCATTATCACACCATTATCACACCATTATTACACCATTATTACACCACTATCTCACTACATCACATCATTATCACACCATTATCACATTATCACACCATTATCACACTACATCACATCATTATTACACCAATTATTACATTATCACACCATTATTACATTATCACATCATTATCACACCATTATCACATTATCACACCATTATTACATTATCACATCATTATCACACCATTATCACATTATCACACCATTATTACATTATCACACCATTATTGCACCATTATTACACCACTATCTCACTACATCACCTCATTATCACACCATTATCACATTATCACACCATTATTACACCATTATCACACCATTATTACACCACTATCTCACTACATCACATCATTATCACATTATCACACCATTATTACATTATCACACCATTATTACACCACTATCTCACTACATCATATCAGTATCACACCATTATCTCACTACATCACATCATTATCACACCATTATCACACCATTATTACACCACTATCTCACTACATCACATCATTATCACATTATCACACCATTATCACACTACATCACATCATTATTACACCAATTATTACATTATCACACCATTATTACATTATCACATCATTATCACACCATTATCACATTATCCCACCATTATTACATTATCACATCATTATCACACCATTATCACATTATCACACCATTATTACATTATCACACCATTATTGCACCATTATTACACCACTATCTCACTACATCACACACCGCTATCTCCACTACATCACATCATTATCACATTATCACACCATTATTACATTATCACACCATTATTACACCACTATCTCACTACATCACATCAGTATCACACCATTATCACATTATCACACCATTATCTCACTACATCACATCATTATCACACCATTATCACACCATTATTACACCATTATTACACCACTATCTCACTACATCACATCATTATCACACCATTATCACATTA
>OW240915.1:331966634-331980807 GCA_933207985.1 Pelobates cultripes
TATAAATCTTTGCCATCCACTATTAAAACAGTGTTCGTATGAATCCCATTGTTCGGTACGTTGACTTCACCGAACGAGGGGCTGGTTGGCCCCTCTGTTCGGGAGGTACGGAGCTCTGGAGGACTCAGCGGTGTTCAGGTAATAGAGTGTCCGATTTGAGTTCCAGACACTCGATGACCAAACACCGCTGAGGTTTAGTGAGTAAGATGGCGGCTGCCATGTGTTCGTATGCCGAACGGCGGCCACCTAGATACAGCAATAAAGTAACGATTGATTTGCGGTTAGAGAAGTGTGAAAGCCTAATAAGGTACACACTTCTCTCTGGGGTGGTCTACTGGTTCAGTAGCTTTCATTCGTATGGGATACGGATGAAAACTACCGAACAAACATACAAATAATACATACAATGTTAATTATACAGGGAAATAAAACACACAAATTGCCTTTTTAACCTAACCCTTGAGGACAGTCCAGTGCCATTCGCTACAGGGGGCACCCTCTGCCAGGAAAACAAGTGTTTTCCTGGCACTATAGTGGTCCTTTAAGTCTCTCTTTACTAGAACTCCACAGCAGCACAGAAAAAACAACCAATCAGAAAAAAGTTACTTACTATAAAACTCCTCTCCCCATGCATCATTCCCTCTTTCAAGCTGCGACAAAAACAGAACAAAAGGCAAAAATATAATGGGAAGAAACAAAGTCCTAGATACAATGAATACAACAATGTCCACCATCCGAGAGAAGAACTGCCAAACCAGATAACGTGATGGACTGTAGACTGTAAACTGTAAACTGAAACGAGAAACAGAATCGAACAGGTTAGTTAGCCAATGAAATGTACCCTTATCAAACATGTAGGTACCCAATGTAGCAACCAAAAATACCTTAATATGTAGATGTCCCAACCCTACTTGTGAAACGTAGACATAAGAACAAGTGACAGGTAGCAGAGACAACAAGCAGAGTTGCATACGTACCTGATGAACCCAAACTATTAAAATTAAACGAGGGATAAGAATTGGACGGGAAATATTCGCCTCCTGTCATTAAGAAAATTAAGAATATAGGTACACTAAAGCTAGCATAATCTACAATTTTATAACATGACAGGAGGCTTCGTATTTGCTGTTTTAACGCTCAGTCAACAAATCCAACGCTGTTTGTTTCGCTGGTACCTATTCCGGGAGATAACCAGAGCAATCCCCAATGGGCCCTCCAACTGCGAGAAGTGACAGTAGACGGATAAATTAAGGTGCTAGCTGTCAATGTATCCCAAATACGGGAAAACTCCATTCGTTGTTGGATTCACTGTACATGGGATTATGATACGTTTCCTAGTAGGCGAACCTGAACTGCAAAGCTGATCTATTAGCTGTTTCCCTGTAGTTGTAAAACACAGAGGGTCCTCCGTGGATTTAGGATTGAGAGAAAACTGTCACCAGATCTCGACCTTTGATGTGGGAGATGGCTCCTTCGATCGTGTCGGGATCACTAGGTGAAGTGGTCTTGTAAATAAAATTCCAACCTCAAGTAATGCATCTGAGTCTACCGTCATTTCCGGTAACGAACTGAATAGTCTTATCGTTCTCTCATGATCCACCTGTTTGGTCCGAGAATGAACCTATTATGCCGGCAAGAGTGCTACCAGTACTCCAAATGGACTGCGTAAACCGCAACTGTGGTAGAATAAGGTACTCCCCAGGGACGTCCAATCAGAGTCCCAACACTGAACTAGCGTAGCGAAACGAACGGCTAATCTGGGGAACTGTGCATCCTGGATATAACCAAAAGGGGGAAACAAAACTAGAGTATGAGATTTCCCTCCAAATATATCTTTGTTGGGTAGTGACAGATGGTCCGGTTCCAAGGAAAATAGACAAAGAGTCCTCCATGCTTATCGCGTTGAGAACCGCAAATTCTTCTAAATTGGTTCGAAGTGTAGGCCGGCTGATGAAAAACAAAATGGCCCTGGTGAGCGGGTCTGGAGTTGGACTTCCATCTGCGAGACTGGCGCCTGATTAGGGGGAGAGTGAATAATCCGATAAATCATCTATACGATCCTGTTCCATGTCCCACCTGTCAAAGTTTGTGGAGGGACTCATGGTCAGCATGCCACTTTCAAGACCGGGTATAATATGGTGAGACCTTAGGTCCCTGTATCACTGACTGTCCGGGCACGTATCTTCCCCGAGTAGGCCCTAGGCCAAGGGACCCAGGAATGTGAATCCGAGAACCAAACTATAGGAATACCTCCCTTCTTAGCCTGGAGTCTCGAGAACCCATAGCATTCTCAAATATGCAGGTAAGACTAAAAGTCCCTTCACTAACGATAGGAGACTCCCAAGAACTGGAATAGCGAACCAACAAGGTCCCAGCTACAACCGTCTGAAGCAGAGGCCGTCCAGTTTGGGAACGTCGGCTGTCATATCTGAGCCTGCTACCGCTCCAGAGCATTCCTCCAGCAGTAGATTGCGCCCCGACCTTGTGACGTCTGTGGTCATAGGGTCCAAGCAGGCCTCCATGACGGTAGTTGACTAGATGGGTTAACAGAAAACCACAACAAAGACTGTTCCCGTAAGGGACAAAAGCCTAGATAGAGGGTCTTCCATAACTGAATCATGTTCTCAGAGGAGCAGAGGTAGTCCTGTCATCTATCCCAAGATTGTTAACAACCAAGATCGACCGAAGATTCTGTTCTTTCCATGCGGCCTATGTGTACAGTGTACCTGCAGTCCGGGTTGTGGGCCTTCCCCAGTCTTGTCACATGGGTAAGACAGTGCACGCTTGCTCTATGAAGGCCGCAGGATCTCCTGTCACCCTGCCATGGGTAAAACCAGTCTGAACCATTAGTACGCAATGGTCTCTATAACCTAGACAGAGTGTGATTGTTTGTATGATATAGCGTAGATCATACTAAAACCTGCACACTTGTAGTAAATCAAGGCACCTCCGTTGGCCGTACCTTCTCCAGGAATATATCCAATAGGAAGGTATGGGGTCATGTGGGGATATTTATGGGATAATAATAGTAACAGTTGAGAATTGCCCACTATTTCAATTCTCAGATCCCAAAGAACGTTTATCGTGTTAAGTGGAAAGTATTTCATATAAATAATCACAATGTATAAAAATAGATTTTTATTTATATGACAAATTAATAATAGTATATGTAACATGCATAACAATAATCAATGAATATTCAGTACAAAATTATATGCAATACAAAGAAATGGGTATTACGTTTCAATGGCTAACTAGCATTTTCTGTCAAGAATTCTGACGATTTATGACTAGCTTCAACACACTTAAAGTGAAACTTTTCACAGTGAAGAACAGAATTCCTCAGAGTGCAGCGTAAGGTCGTAAAGTTTAGCAGACAGTTAGAATAACCCTTTCAATGCTGGCTAGATCTCCTAGGTAGTTAAGATCTATTCTTATGTAATTTTAAATAAAATAACATTTAAACCAGTTTAAATTCATTTTCTTAAACCATCCAATAAGAGAATTTACCACATTATATAAGCAGATTTTTAATTTGTCTAAAAGATATCTATCTTAATTTAGAGCAAATCAATACACCTGGATAAAAACAGCTGTATGCTAACACGTGATAATATCACATCAATATATAATTATTCTTAATTCCACCTGCAGAATGGAATGTTTATAACTATATATTCTTAGTTAACTAAGATTTCTTAATATGGAAATCTGACCGTGCTTTATCCAGTCATATATAATGTTATTTGGTCTGTAGAGGGCAGTCTTGTCCCACTAAACATACCTATCCAGGAAAGAGTTAACTTTTCCTGGTGACTATTTTAACGTCATTTTGGCCTATCTAGATAGTGGCTATAACTTACGTATCCTTCAAAGATCAAAGGGGTTCTTAAATTTTGTCCAGACTATGTGTCTGCAAATCTGCTATAATTTCTGATATGACAGATCATGAACTAAGTTTACCCTTTTCCATACAATGGTACCTTATATATATAGACAGTTAAATATTACATTATTTAATCTTCTCTGTCACAATTGTCTGGGTTTAGATTTGATTATATTCTTCTTAGCATTAGACAGTCTGTCCAACCCCCTTCCTTATCACTTGTTTGTATATACTATGCATTCCTCAGCTCTGGGAAAGTGGTTAGCTTACAGATAGAAATATAGTGTCTTTCTGTTAACTTGAAATAACAAAATGGAGTCTGGTCTGTTCAGAGTGACTCAGAATATACACTTTTAGTTTCTATCATAGCACAAAATGTCTGCCGATATAAATACTCTGACAGTCACCAACAATATTGGTCGAACCTGGGAGCTGTACCCAGTTCGAACAGCCCCTACGTTGTCCCATCAAGTCTAAGGGGAGCGTGAAAATAAGGTGCGGAAACTCCCCCAGTAATACCTCAGTGAGTATTTCTCGTGTGGGATACAGTGGTACGGACCCAGCAGATCCATTATAGGAGGAGAAATTGAGAAATCCAGTCTAAACATTTATACCTTGCCCGATCAGGTAGCGAAGTCAGTAGCCGGACGTAAATAAAATGGAAGGGTTCTCTCCCCTTACCCAGTCGTTATGAAGTCTTGTCTCCCTTGCATACCAGTGAGGTACTATACCAGTGTACAAGAGCTGAAGCATCAGCGGAAACCCAGCACGTGACACGTAACTCCATATCGCATTGAATGTAGGAGGGACGCCCCTCTATACAGACCTTGTTGGCCTGTACAGGTACAAGCCTGTGTGCTGAGCAACGGGGAGGAACAATAGTGCGTGAGTGCATGAGAGCCGCACCTCTAATAATGTAATCGAACTTTGTGTCAGCAGCAGGCTTATAGTAGGAGCGGCCGTACCCGTTAATAACAAAAGGTAGTGTCTAAGTCTGTGTCCAGTTCTTGCTATGAGAGTGGGGCACACTCAGAACCGATCTCCTGTATCCATCTCAGTATCGGACTGAGGATGGAGGAGGGTCACGCCCTCTAATAACGAATCAGTGTCTGGTTCAGAATATGAGAAGGGCTCGTGTAAATAAATATCAGTCTCAGGCCGAGGTGATGGAGGGCCGCACCCTCTTGCAATCCCAACTAGAGTCCATATCAGACTTGGGGTGACCAACTGCAGGGTACACCATTTAATAATATCAGCGTAGGACTGAGGTCCTGAGAGGGGTCCCGAGACCTCTCTGAATCACTCACCTGAGAGGGGGGCATCAACTGGTAATAAACCCGACCAATGGTAGATGGGGTAGTCTACGACCCTGAGCCGTGCCCATCTTTAATAACATAAAGGGATGACGAGAGATTAACCTTCTGAAATAATGATGGAATCTACGAACAGACCGCCCATGATGACCGTCGGTAGCCTGAGGAAAGCTGGAGACTTTCTCCGCGATCCACGAGAGCCCGGGAGGTCGGAGGAGGCCAAGTCAAGCCTCTCGACGACCCGAGCGATAGGAAAATTGGAAGGCACGGAAACAAAGCAATGACAATTGATGTAGATAAAAGGTAAATACGTACCTCGGAGAGAAGTTAAATGGTAGATCGGAGAAGCAAGTCAAGGAAAACCCAATTGAAAGCAAACCACTGTTTTTGCGCCAGTGGTTCTTCAAAAGTTCTTGCCCCTAGGGCATGAGGTTTAGCACCTTCACCCTTCCAATCACCTTTAGGTGGCCATATACTGGTGTCCTCTTGGATAGTATGGCAGCAGTGATTGCCTTGACACCCCTTATCTCCATGTCAATAGAGGGTACTGGGCTGTCCTCTGTGATATTCCCCCAGGCCTGCGGCCAAAGGGTGGTTCGGGCACCGATAGATCAGGCCAAGCAATGGGGCACAGACTTAGCAGGCCAATTACAGGTGTAGTGTTCTGCCAGCAGCAGGAGACCAAACAGCACGGAGAGAGAGCGATATGTAACATAATCCAATCAAATTTGCCTATTAGCAAACCTAGTTGCTGAAGGACTAGAAAAATAAAACATAATTTGCCATGATATAATACCTTTGTATCTATCTAGGCAAGGTTAGAAGAACTTTATTATATGACAGTGTTTTAAACTTCTGTAATTCCTGAAGTGACTTGCCTTAGGGTGAACTATTTCCTGGCATCTTTATGGTGTTATAGCCCCTACAACTAACCCAGCCATTACAGGACCTACCATTAGGTCCTAGTCACTAAGTGCTCCTTCGTGATGCCCAAGATGATGGGGAGAAGAAGGAGCAGCTTCCCTCACCCGGCCGGTGTAACCCACGTACGGGACAGTCGGATCTGTACGCCGGGGTCCCGGCACTCAGAGGTCTCATAGGGGGCTGGATGCCTAAAGCCTCCTGAGACCTCCAAACAGCATAACCCGCCGACCGTAAAGCGGCAGAGGGAAAGAAAAGGGGGAGGGGGGAGAAACAGTAGAGGGGGTGGATATAAGCAGTCCCAGAAGGAAAATGGCGGTGCAGTAAAGTACATAAAGGCACCGAAGGAATCCAAAAAGGCACAGTAAGGTATATAAAAGCTACATACAATGTATACTGCAAGGTACATACAAAGTACATATAATATACTGCAAGGTGCATAAAAGGCACATGGATATATAAAGGCACAGTAAGGCCCACCAGACCCCCCATGAATCCAAAGATAGTCTAACACACATATAGGAAAGCATAAGCTGCACAGAAAATCCCGCCCCCCTCCCCCCCCCAAAAAAAAAACCTCTAAAAACAAGTGTAAATAAGTAATAAATCCCACTAATATTAGCAGGAGGTAGTGGTACTCTGACCTGTACTGACTGCGGAGCAGCAAAGAAAGGGGCAATGATGCATGGGGAGGGGAGTTTTATAGTAACTTCTGATTGGTTGTTTTCTGTGCTGCTGTGGAGTTCTAGTAAAGAGAGACTTAAGCAAATACGAAGCTTCCTGTCATGTTATAAAATTTACCTACAGCAGGCTCCCAGCCTAGGAGGTAAATTGCCTGCACACTTCCACTTCTGGGTGGTCCTCCTAACTTTTTCTGCCACTTTTTATATATGAAGAGTATTCTGGATTTCTTCCGTCTAAATTGTTTTTTTTTTTTTCAAATGTGAGAATATATTAAACACCTTTTTTAGTTCAAATTTTAGAATAATTTTATAGGAAACAATGTAATAATCCTGGACAGATTCGAGACCAAAAAAGAGTCCCCTTTTCAGAACCCATTGATGAATCTCATCGACTGTAAACAGATGCAGTTAATGTGTCTCAAGGTGGAATACAGATCTGGGTCATTTTAATGGAAGCCCTGGGATTTCTAAGGTTTATACAGTTGAGGAATGCACTGCGTCCTTGTTTCTCCATGGTGAGATTATGACCCATTCCGAATTAGACCGGTTAGGTAGACGTGTAATATTCACCAGTAGGTGTTGGTAATGTTATGTAGTGCAGAGAAGACTCACATGTTGGTGAATAACCCCGTACAGAGACGGCACTGAATGATGGATGTAAGAAATCCACCGGTTTTGCTGCTGTCCAGGTTATGAATGGACGAGCACTATATTCAGGTTCTATACTGATGGCCGTTCTTGATTTGCGAATACTGCCCTAAGCATGTTCTCCATTTATACAGGTTTCCTAATAGTGTTTTTAAAATGTCTCTTGGTTTAAAGTCACGGTGGGCTTATATTCTGACCTCTAGAGTTTTATCTTCCTAGAACTCTTCACATTTCAGATGATGTTATTCTTGTAATCTGCTCCTCTTACCCATCATGTGATTTTTCTGTCTCTCTCCATACAGAATGACCATCCTCCCACCCACCGATAAACTGAAGATTCTCCTGGAGCGTCTCAAGGATTTCCACCAAAAATTCACCAAGGAATATTCCTAGATTATTCTCCTGCACCCTGCTGTCCTTCCTAAAACTGAGGCATTAAGTCTATTATCCCCGCTCTGCGTTCTATTGGTTTCCCTTTCAGCATTGGGTGCTGAAGTGCTTTTAATGTGCCATACTCGTAGGGAGTGTCCATAGTGTGCCCGCTGTAGTTTGATGATGGACACATTCCCTGCAGAGGAATGTACTCTTCATTTTAGGAATGGGCACCTAGGGTCCCTTGTCACGAGCAGATCATTTAATTTTCTCTGTGTGCTTCTGCTCGTGTTTAATAATGGATGCTTAGAAATATATTTAAAATCCTGGTAGGCCTGTCTGTTCAGGTAAGTGGTGGCACTAAGCGGAATAAAGACATTTGTAGCTTGTATGCCAGAGCACTGATTGCTGCCACCCTCTGACATGGCATTATTGTCCTGGCTAGTGCTTTACAAGAGTCCTGCTGTTAGTCACAATGTGCCTAAATCTTAAGGAAAGGAGAGATTCATTCTTCACAAATCAAGATTTGCACGATCACCATTCTTGCTTCCTAATCTCCTTGTGCCAAGATAGGGTGCTATCTTCGCTGCCCTACTTTAG
This sequence comes from Pelobates cultripes, assembly GCA_933207985.1. Taxonomy (NCBI): domain Eukaryota; kingdom Metazoa; phylum Chordata; class Amphibia; order Anura; family Pelobatidae; genus Pelobates; species Pelobates cultripes. The sequence continues at coordinate 331,975,058 of OW240915.1, forward strand.
AAGAGGGTGATTGATTTATTTATTTTTTTTAAATCTAGTCACATGGTGATCCAGAGGTCTTGGCACTAGTTCTCGGGCCTCCTCCGGGGTCATGGCTCTACATGCTGCTCCAAACATAAACCTAACGGAGAATAAAAGGTGCTATGCAAAACCTCAAACTAAAATGCCCAAACATTGTCCTGGTGGCAGCCATCTTGGATACGTTACAATGAGAAACCCCTCTGCAGAATGTCAGATAAAAGAAAGACTTGCTCCGCTACATTATCCTTTTATGCCCCACCAAATATTACATGTGGAAAATAAATTGCTAGATATCCTGTATGTACCCGATGCCATTTTAAAATAATTCTATGAAAATCCAATATGGCTTCCTCGGACTGACGGGCCGACACGTCCTGTTCCTTGACGGTTTCCGTTGTATTAAACGTAGAATGTCTTAAGATGTTTGGCTACTACTTGATTCTCTGTGAAAGTATTTTTTAAGTGAGATGTCACCTAATGAGAGACCAAATCTGGTTTCTTCTCATACAAAGGGCTAATGTGAATGTCTTAAAATAAACCAATAAAGATTGCAATTTGAAGAAACTTGTGAATTAAAGTCTTGGTGTGTGATAGTCTTTACTGTTTGTAGGGTTTTATTTCAGATTTTGATAATTAAATAACAGTAAAAAGGTGAATTTATTTCACTTTGAGAAAACCATACCCTTAATAAAGGCAGTGGTTTTTTTTTTTCTCGTTGAGATTTAAAATGAACTAGGTTTCTCTGAATGTTATTTTATGGTAAACCTTCTTTAGACGTGTATTGGTTGAATGGTTTCCCTCTAGGACTAAAACCGGTTTCCAGAGCTTGGATTACCTCCCAGGCACAGGGGAGGAGTTTGTGTGTAATTGTATGGAGACCCCCTGCTGGGGGTCTGTGTATAACTTGGCTGTACCATGTCCCATTAAAACACATTCCTGTTTTATCCTTCATCAAGTCTTGGCTGATGTTTGGGTAACCAAGGGCTCTGAATATTGTTTCACTTGGGATGTATTCAGTCGGAGTATAGGGGATCCGTTACAGTCCTCTTTAATATCTTTTTTAGATAAACACCTTCTACGACTTATTGCACTATTATCTGTTCTTATGTTTTTTTTCTTGTGGATCTCTTATTGAATATTGAACGAGTGTATATACAAGTTGAAAAAACAAAGTAGGTATATGTGTATTTATATACCACATCATAAGGGTATCTTATATCACATTGCCAATTTGCACCACTAGGTGCAGTTTATCACCTGCTGTTGTGCCATATACGTGCAGACAGACAGCTGGTAATTCAGTTGAATCTGAGCATTCTGCTCTGTATTCTAATAATTTGGCTCTGGATTCCAGCTGTTTGAAAGAACCTGAATAGGTTGAAATCTGATCTACATCCTTTATAATACAGTATTGTGACTGCAACATCTAGATATTGAGAAATCTTGATACAATGTCAGAATTTAGTCTCAATGTACCAGATATTTTTGTTAATCCGGATCAGGGGAGTCGGACTTAAAATAAATAATCCCAGAACAGACAATTGTCAGGATTACTAATTGATCCAGCACATAGAATTGTATCACACCTGGGACTAGAAGGTAACGACTTACTGGGCCTTAGAATGGCCGGACTTAACGCACCAAAGAATAGTCAGGATACTTGCAGAGGTCAGGGGACACAGAATAGGATGCAAAAATAAGGGAAAGTCTGGTATTAGGGATGTCAAACAAAGCCAAAGTCAATAACCAGAAATAAACGCTCAGGAACACGCTCTCAGACAACCACTAAGAGAAAGCACGACAGGGCAATGAGGAAAAGGCAAAAGGAGTTTAAATAAGCTTTTTACAATTTTGATTGGCCGAAATCGGCCTTTGACCCAAGAAAGTGCGCACGTGTCTCCCGCATGACGTCACATGCACACTGATGTCGTCATCACCGTGGGCAGACGTGGAGCTATAATTTGCCGTGGATCCGCAGCAGCCGGCGTCCATCAACCTGTTGCAGGAGTCAGTTATGCAGATGCACGGCTGCTGGGCGCAAATACTGAAAGGTGAAAAGGAATATGTTACATTACCCCCCACTTGAAGACCACCCACTGGGCTGGTAGGCCCAGGCCTAATAAGAAATTTGGCGTGAAAAGAACCAAATATTGCAAAGCGCCCCGAGAAAACCTGGAGTCAGTTATGGAGGAGACCTCATGCTCCTCCTGTCCAGAAACAACTAAGGGAGGAGGGGGAACACTTGGGACAGTATACCTATTGCAAATAAGTGGTTTGAGCAAGAAGACATGAAAGGTGTTGGGAATGCGTAGAGAGGCAGGACGCGCCAAAGAATAGGAGACCGGATTAATCCTCCTAGTGATACGGAACGGACCAAGAAATCTGGGGGCAAACTTCATGCTAGGAACGTTTAGTTTAACATTGCGTGGTGATAACCACACCCACTCACCCACTTGGTAAACAGGGTTGGCACCCCGCCGTTTATCAGCATAGAATTTGAAATGCCGCAGCTTCTAGAGCAGAGTGAACCTGGGTCCAAGTATCACGAATAGAAGCAAGGTGATCATCCAAAGCAGGGATCGCTGTGTCAGAAAAAACAGCTGGCAGCAGAGTAGGATGACGACCATTATTAATAAAGAAAGGATGATGACCAGAAGAGTCATGATTAGCATTGTTTCTAGCAAACTCGGCCCAGTGTAATAATTCGGACCAATTATCTTGAGTGCTATTAACAAAACAAGGCAAATACTATTTTAATGACTGATTAGCCCTCTCAGCCGTGCCATTGGTTTGGGGATGATAAGAGGAAGAAAATGACAATTCAATGCCCCACTGTTTATTGAAAGTCCTCCAAAACCGAGACACAAACTGAGAACCTGTGTCAGATACAATATTGTGAGGAATGCCATGTAAACTGACAATTTCACGTATAAAAATAAGAACTAGGTATTGAGAAGAAGGCAATTTTTTGAGTGGAACAAAATGAGCCATCTTGGAAAATCGGTCAACCAACATAAGGATGGTGGTATAGCCATTAGAACTAGGAAGTTCTTCAATATCCAGGAGGAAGTTGGTACATGATCAGGATAAGAAGCATACGAAAAAAATAATAAAATCAATAATAGAATTGCAATATCAAAGGAATAGTGATGTCGCGAACCCGAAATTTTCTGTTCGCGAACGGCGAACGCGAACTTCCGCAAATGTTCGCGAACCGGCGAACCGCCCGAAACGCCATTGACTTCAATGGGGAGGCGAATTTTAAAACACACAGGGACTCTTTCTGGCCACAATAGGGATGGAAAAGTTGTTTCAAGGGGACTAACACCTGGACTGTGGCATGCCGGAGGGGGATCCATGGCAAAACTCCCATGGAAAATTACACAGTTGATACAGAGTCTGGTTTTAATCCATAAAGGGCAGAAATCACCTAACATTCCTAAATCACAATCAATATGGATTGACACCTGACATATGACATATTGACACCTTGACATATGGATTGACACCTGTCCTCAGAGCCCCTGATGCACACGGACACAGAGCAGAATAGAGACTGGTCCCCTACATAGGGTCACTTGGCAAATATGGATTGACACCTGTCCTCAGAGACCATGATACACACTGACACAGAGCAGAATAGGGACTGGTCCCCCTACATCGGGTCACTTGGCAGATATGGATTGACACCTTGTTACAAAATGCTATTTGTAACGGGCCCTTTAAATGGCAAATTGCCCTGCTTCCCTGGGTTGTGGAGAAGCCTACTTGCCAGCCTCCTCCCGCATGACTATGGCCCCTGGGAGATTGTGAAAATGTATGCACTTTTATTTGGTGTGTATGGCCCTTTAAGACTGTCGGTGGGCATATTGGGGCTTATGGACTCTTTATGTGACTGGTGCTGGCCCTTTAAACACCTTTTTGGGACATCAGGAAGATTGGGACACTGCCCCTTTAAGGCTGTGTCCCCAGACTTGTTGGGGACACGGCCCCTTTAAGGCGGTGTCCCCTGTGTCCCCAGACCTGGTGCAAACCCTTTGTGCCTGCCTTGCTATTTCCCACTTGGTTCAGTAAATGGGAAATTATTTCAGCTGCAGAGACTAAGTCCCATTCGGCGATGGGACTTAGTCTTTTTTTCAGCCGTTTTTTTCAGCCTTATTTCAGCTGCAGAGACTAAGTCCCATTCGCGATGGGACTTAGTCGTTTTTTCAGCCTGAAATAGACCGACCTCACAGCCCAAATCTATGGAACTGTTTTGGGCAGGAAAATGTGCTTGCGGTCGGTCATAAAGGGACCTCCAGCTAACTTTTTAACCCCTGGATGGATTTGGCTGATTTTTGGTTATGTTTATGTTTTAAGTGTGCTGATTCCAAATATGTAATTATGAAGATGGGATGTGTAGTTTTAAAGTTACAGTGTATGGCTAAAAACTGTATTTTTACTGCCTGTGTTTAATTATGTTAATCTCTTCCCAAACGTCATTTCGTTCAAAGTGGAGAGAATGTTAAAAAAATATATTTTTGTTCGGAGTGTGAGAAATGCTTTTCAGCCGCTTCTAATCTTAAGCATCATTTGAGGAGCCATACAGGAGAGAAACCTTATTTGTGGTGTGTTTAGTATTGTTCTGATCAGTTTAATACCTTCCGCGTCTCCTATCAGTGGGCGTGTATATGGCAGCCATTTTAGGAACCGTACACCTGGGACCCGAGCAAGGTCACCTCGTTCAACAGGCGACATTTGTCCCTGGAAAACTATCCTGGACATTCTGTACAATTTGTATGGATATGGCAGTGATTTCTGTAACAGGGAGATGGAAGAAGATGCTTGGTGGGTCCTCTTAATTCAAATTTGGGGCACTGCGCGGTCAAGCTAATGTGCCACCAGATAGGAGTGGTGTGTTTAGTATTGTTCTGATCAGTTTAATACCTTCAGCGTCTCCTATCAGTGGACGTGTATATGGCAGCCATTTTAGGAACCGTACACCTGGGACGAGCAAGGTGCACCTCGTTCAACGAGCTTGCAACATATCCTCAGGAAGAAGAGCCTGAACCCTTACGGCCTTGCGTGTCTTACCTGTACATGGAAAGCTGCACTGTGGTTCCTTGATGAGCCAGCTGCCCATTGTGAAGGAGTTATGTCACGTGGAGAAGCACACTGTCCTGGCAAAGCCTCACAAAAAAAGGGTGGTGTGTTTGGTATTGTTCTGATCAGTTTAATACCTTCGCGTCTCTATCCCGGTGGGCGTGCTTTGCGGCATTTGATTTTTGTAACAGGGGAGATGGAAGAGAGGCTTGGTGGTCCTCTTACTGCAAATTTGGGGCACTGTGGCGGTCAAGCTAATGTGACACCGAATGAGGGTATTGTGTTTAGTACTATTTTATCAGTTAATACCTTCCGCGTCTCTCGGTGGTCGTGTACACGGCAGTGATTTCTGTAACAGGGAGATGGAAGAAGATGCTTGGTCGGTCCTCTTAATTCAAATTTGGGGCACTGCGCGGTCAAGCTAATGTGCCACTAGATAGGAGTGGTGTGTTTAGTATTGTTCTGATCAGTTTAATACCTTCCGCGTCTCCTATCAGTGGTCGTGTACACGGCATTGATTTTTGTAACAGGGAGATGGAAGAAGAGGCTTGTCGGTCCTCTTACTGCAAATTTGGGGCACTGCGCGGTCAAGCTAATGTGACACCAGATAGGAGTGGTGTGTTTAGTACTATTGTTATCAGTTTAAT
>OW240915.1:331991962-332002765 GCA_933207985.1 Pelobates cultripes
ACACAGAGACACACTGTGACTGACACACACACAGACACACTGTGACTGACACACACAGAGACACACTGTGACTGACACACACACAGACAGACACACTGTGGCTGACTCACACACAGAGACACACTGTGACTGACACACACACAGACACACTGTGACTGACACACACAGAGACACACTGTGACTGACACACACACACAGACAGACACACTAGATATCCTCCTGTCACTCCTCTACTCCTCTCTACTTTGCAGGCCACAGCTCCAGTCTATCAGGGAGGAAGTGAGTCGCAGCTGTCACTTCCTTCCAGGTTACCAACAAGAAGGCCAATGGCACAAGTGCTTACACCACTCATAAGCAGGCACATTTCACAAATACCTTGCAACGATCTATGCAATTCTGTATATAGCCTTCCTAAATCACATACCTTCCGTTCATCTATATATAGACATAGCACTGAGCCCCTACGAACACAGACATTCCCCGTCCTCCTAATACACAGACATCAGGACACCTACCTCTCACCTCCTCCTAATGTACAGACATCAGGACACCTACCTCTCGCCTCCTCCTAATACACAGACATCAGGACACCTACCTCTCACCCCCTCCTAATACACAGACATCAGGACACCTACCTCTAACCTTCTCCTAATACACAGACATCAGGACACCTACCTCTCACCTCCTCTTAATACACAGACATCAGGACACCTACCTCTCCCCTCCTCCTAATACACAGACATCAGGACACCTACCTCTCACCTCCTCCTAATACACAGACATCAGGGCACCTACCTCTCACACCTCCTAATACACAGACATCTACCTCTCACCTCCTCCTAATACACAGACATCAGGACACGTACCTCTCACCTCCTCCTAATACACAGACATCAGGACACGTACCTCTCACCTCCTCCTAATACACAGACATCAGGACACGTACCTCTCACCTCCTCCTAATACACAGACATCAGGACACCTACCTCTCAGATCCTCCTAATACACAGACATCAGGACACGTACCTCTCACCTCCTCCTAATACACAGACATCAGGACACCTACCTCTCACCTCCTCCTAATACACAGACATCAGGACACCTACCTCTCACCTCCTCCTAATACACAGACATCAGGGCACCTACCTCTCCCCTCCTCCTAATACACAGACATCAGGGCACCTACCTCTCACCTCCTCCTAATACACAGACATCAGGACACCTACCTCTCCCCTCCTCCTAATACACAGTCATCAGGACACCTACCTCTCCCCTCCTCCTAATACACAGACATCAGGACACCTACCTCTCACCTCCTCCTAATACACAGACATCAGGACACCTACCTCTCACCTCCTCCTAATACACAGACATCAGGACACGTACCTCTCACCCCCTCCTAATACACAGACATCAAGACACCTACCTCTCACCTCCTCCTAATACACAGACATCAGGGCACCTACCTCTCACCTCCTCCTAATACACAGTCATCAGGACACCTACCTCTCCCCTCCTCCTAATACACAGACATCAGGACACATACCTCTCACCTCCTCCTAATACACAGACATCAGGACACCTACCTCTCACCTCCTCCTAATACACAGACATCAGGACACCTACCTCTCACCCCCTCCTAATACACAGACATCAGGACACCCACCTCTCACCTCCTCCTAATACACAGACATCAGGACACCCACCTCTCACCCCCTCCTAATACACAGACATCAGGACACGTTTCTCTCACCTCCTCCTAATACACAGACATCAGGACACCTACCTCTCACCTCCTCCTAATACACAGACATCAGGACACCTACCTCTCCCCTCCTCCTAATACACAGTCATCAGGACACCTACCTCTCACCTCTTCCTAATACACAGACATCAGGACACCTACCTCTCACCTCTTCCAAATACACAGACATCAGGACATGTATCTCTCACCTCCTCCTAATACACAGATATCAGGACACCTATCTCTCCCCTCCTCCTAATACACAGACATCAGGACACCTACCTCTCACCTCTTCCTAATACACAGACATCAGGACACCTAACTCTCACCTCCTAATACACAGACATCAGGACACCTATCTCTCCCCTCCTCCTAATACACAGACATCAGGACACCTACCTCTCACTTCCTCCTAATACACAGACATCAGGACACCTACCTCTCACTTCCTAATACACAGACATCAGGACACCTACCTCTCCCCTCCTCCTAATACACAGACATCAGGACACCTACCTCTCACCTCCTCCTAATACACAGACATCAGGGACACCTACCTCTCACCTCCTAATAAGGCATATCAGGACACCTACCTCTCACTTTCCTCCCTAATACACATCAGACATGTACCTCTCACCTCCTCCTAATACACAGACATCAGGACACCTACCTCTCACCTCCTCCTAATACACAGACATCAGGACATGTACCTCTCACCTCCTCCTAATACACAGACATCAGGACACCCACCTCTCCCCTCCTCCTAATACACAGACATCAGGACACCTACCTCTCACTTCCTAATACACAGACATCAGGACACCTACCTCTCACTTCCTAATACACAGACATCAGGACACCTACCTCTCACTTCCTCCTAATACACAGACATCAGGACACCTACCTCTCACCTCCTCCTAATACACAGACATCAGGACACCTACCTCTCACCTCCTCCTAATACACAGACATCAGGACACCTACCTCTCACCTCCTCCTAATACACAGACATCAGGACACCTACCTCTCACCTCCTCCTAATACACAGACATCAGGACACCTACCTCTCACCTCCTCCTAATACACAGACATCAGGACACCTACCTCTCACCTCCTCCTAATACACAGACATCAGGACACCTACCTCTCACCTCCTCCTAATACACAGACATCAGGACACCTACCTCTCACCTCCTCCTAATACACAGACATCAGGACACCTACCTCTCACCTCCTCCTAATACACAGACATCAGGACACCCACCTCTCACCTCCTCCTAATACACAGACATCAGGACACCCACCTCTCACCTCCTCCTAATACAGAGACATCAGGACACCCACTCTCACCCTCCTACCAGACATCAGACACCCACCTCTCACCTCCTCCCAATACACAGACATCGAAATTCCAATACCTTCCCTCACCTCCTCCTACACAGACATCAGGACACCTACCTCTCACCTCCTCCCTAATACACAGACATCAGGACACCTACCTCTCACCTCCTTCTAATACACATCAGGACACCTACCTCTCACCTCCTCCCAATGCCACAGACATCAGGACACCTACCTCTCACCTCCCACACACAGCATATCAGGACACCTACCTCTCACTTCCTAATACACAGACATCAGGACACCTACCTCTCCCCTCCTCCTAATACACAGACATCAGGACACCTACCTCTCACCCCCTCCTAATACACAGACATCAGGACACCCACCTCTCACCTCCTCCTAATACACAGACATCAGGACACCCACCTCTCACCCCCTCCTAATACACAGACATCAGGACACGTATCTCTCACCTCCTCCTAATACACAGACATCAGGACACCTACCTCTCACCTCCTCCTAATACACAGACATCAGGACACCTACCTCTCACCTCCTTCTAATACACAGACATCAGGACACCTACCTCTCACCTCCTCCTAATACACAGACATCAGGACACCTACCTCTCACCTCCTCCTAATACACAGACATCAGGACACCTACCTCTCACCTCCTCCTAATACACAGACATCAGGACACCTACCTCTCACCTCCTCCTAATACACAGACATCAGGACACCTACCTCTCACCTCCTCCTAATACACAGACATCAGGACACCTACCTCTCACCTCCTCCTAATACACAGACATCAGGGCACCTACCTCTCCCCTCCTCCTAATACACAGACATCAGGGCACCTACCTCTCACCTCATCCTAATACACAGACATCAGGACACCTACCTCTCGCCTCCTCCTAATACACAGACATCAGGACACTTACCTCTCACCTCCTCCTAATACACAGACATCAGGACATCTACCTCTCACCTCCTCCTAATACACAGACATCAGGACACCTACCTCTCACCCCCTCCTAATACACAGACATCAGGACACCTACCTCTCACTTCCTCCTAATACACAGACATCAGGACACGTACCTCTCACCTCCTCCTAATACACAAACATCAGGACACCTACCTCTCACCTCCTCCTAATACACAGACATCAGGACACCTACCTCTCACCTCCTCCTAATACACAGACATCAGGACACCTACCTCTCACCCCCTCCAAATACACAGACATCAGGACACCTACCTCTCACCTCCTCCTAATACCCAGACATCAGGACACCTACCTCTCCCCTCCCCTTAATACACAGACATCAGGACACCTACCTCTCACCTCCTCCTAATACACAGACATCAGGACACCTACCTCTCACCTCCTCCTAATACACAGACATCAGGACACCCACCTCTCACCTCCTCCTAATACACAGACATCAGGACACCCACCTCTCACCTTCTCCTAATACAGAGACATCAGGACACGTTCGTCTCACCTCCTCCTAATACACAGACATCAGGACACCTACCTCACCCCCCTCAAATACCACACAGACATCAGGACACCACTCTCACCCCCTCCCACAATACACAGACATCCAGGACACCTACCTCTCCTCCCTAATGCAGACATCCAAGGACACACCTACCTCCTCACCTCCTCCTAATACACAGACATCAGGACACCTACCTCTCAATCCCTCCTAATACACAGACATCAGGACACCTATCTCTCCCCTCCTCCTAATACACAGACATCAGGACACCTACCTCTCACCTCCCCTTAATACACAGACATCAGGACACCTACCTCTCACCTCCCCTTAATACACAGACATCAGGACACGTACCTCTCACCTCCTCCTAATACACAGACATCAGGACACGTACCTCTCACCTCCTCCTAATACACAGACATCAGGACACCTACCTCTCAACTTCTCCTAATACACAGACATCAGGACACCTACCTCTCAACTTCTCCTAATACACAGACATCAGGACACCTACCTCTCACCTCTTCCTAATACACAGACATCAGGACACGTACCTCTCACCTCCTCCTAATACACAGACATCAGGACACGTACGTCTCACCTCCTCCTAATACATAGACATCAGGACACCTATCTCTCATGTCTTCCTAATACACAGACACCTCGCATTTACATCCTGTTCCAAATTATTATCCAAATTCTATTTAAGTGTCAAAAAGATTAACTTTGTTTTTCAGTTTAACTCATTGATGGCATTGTGTCTCAGGGCTCTTTTGATCACTGAAAACAATCTCGGACACCTGTGATAATTAGATTGCCAGGTGAGCCCAATTTAAGGAAAAACTACTAAAGGAGGGTGTTCCACATTATTAGGACCACTCAAGGCACCCAGACCACTTCAGCTTAATGAAGTGCTCTGGGTGCCAGGTCCAGCTAGGGTTAACCCATTCTTTTATAAACATAGCAGTTTCAGAGAAACTGCTATGTTTATGAATGGGTTGAGCCTTCCCCCAAATCCTCTAGTGGCTGTCTCATTGACAGCCGCTAGAGGCGCTTGCGTGATTCTCTCTGTGAAAATCACAGTGAGAGCACGCAAGCGTCCATAGGAAAACATTGATAATGCTTTCCTTTGCGACCGGCTGAATGCGCGCACAGCTCCTGCCGCGCGTGCGCATTCAGCCGACGGGGAGGAGAGTTGGAGGAGGAGAGCTCCCCGCCCAGCGCTGGAAAAAGGTACGTTTTTACCCTTTTTCCCCCTTCCAGAGCCGGGCGGGAGGGGGACCCTGAAGGTGGGGGCACCCTCAGGGCACTATAGTGCCAGGAAAACGAGTATGTTTTCCTGGCACTATAGTGGTCCTTTAAGCAGAGCACCATTTTCATGCACATGGGGAAGAAAAAGGATCTCTGTTGCCTAAAAGAGAGTGAAATAGTTCAATGCCTTGGACGAGGTATGAAAACATTAGATATTTCACGAAAACTTAAGCGTGATCATCGCACTATTAAGAGATTTGTGGCTGATTCAGAGCACAGACGGGTTAGTGCAGATAAAGGCACATTGAGGAAGATTTCTGCCAGATCCATGCATCGGATCAAGAGAGCAGCTGCTAAAATACCATTACACAGCAGCAAACAGATATTTGAAGCTGCTGGTGCCTCTGGAGTCCCACGGACATCAAGATGAAGAGTCCTCCAGAGTCTTGCAACTGTGCATAAACCTTCTATTCGGCCACCACTAACCAATGCTCACAAGCAGAAACGGCTGCTGTAACGGCACCCTCAGCATTAAATGGTCAAAACCGCCGTTTAGTTAAATAACAAGAAAAAGGAAACTCAAAAGGCTGGAAAGTGGGAGGGGAGGAAAAGACACTCCCGTATCCCACTGCCGAGCCTCCAGAGTATAGAGGTCACCTGGACTGGTAAAAGGGGGTAACCCTGGAAATTGTAGAAAAAAAGGAAGAAAAAAAACCCAAAAAGGGATGTCTTATATAAAGACCGCCCAGAGGGTAAATACCCAGTCCAATCTCAACAGTAGTGTAGTTGCCAAAAAATAAAAAAGCCTTTATTGAAATCTATTAAAAACCTGGGTAATCAGTGATGGACAGAATAATATAGGGAGAAATATGTATGGTAGGAACAAGGCTAATCAAGAGCCAACCCTCACAAGAAGCAGAGAGGGGATAGAAGGCAATATGTACCCCCATACATAACTCAGGTAACAAAGCAGTAGGAAAGAACAGGGAAAGGGAGAAACACACACTCCCAACCAAACAGTAGTGCTATGCTAATACCCTATCTCCTATAAAACACCTTCGTGGGTGTTCTAATCTAAATGCTGTCATAACATCTGAAGCCCCAGGTTACACACACATACTAGAAAAACATAAATGAAAAGGTGCTCAGAGCAAAGTGCTCAAGAGAGTATTAAAAACACAGAAGAACCCGACGTACGTTTCGGCGTGACCACACGCCGTCCTCAGGGGTATTCCTCCCCTCTCGCAATAATGCAAACTCCATTCGTATAGACTCCAATCATCCGAACTGCAAGCAGGGGATGTGCCAAGAGTGGCCGTTTTTAGTTCCATACAATCTGTGCCGAACACCGCTGGTCCTTCGCACGGTTTAAAATGGCCGCCGCCTCGTGGTCGACATGTGAACGATGACCACCCTGTATTCGGTTATAATTGAGAGGTGTCTGTGGTTAACCACAACGTTCTAATTGGGATCAAGAGGTTAACCAGCAGCACACTTCTCTTCTGGGTTGCCGTCCGTTCGGTAAGTTCATTCGGTAAAAACGTCAAACGAACAGGGGCATACGGACAGGTAATTCCATGAAAAGAGGAAAAACAGACGAACCAGCAATCTTAGTCTATACAGATGGATCTGTCACACGGCTCCCCCCTTGTGGAACACTCCGGCAGACCCGGCTTGACCCTTTGGCGGGTCAACTTGGGGATGACCGGACCAGGAGGTGGTAGGGACGTCGGTTTGCCGGGACAATCCATCAGCATTCCCGTTCTGCTTACCGGGTCGGTAGCTGATGGTAAAGTTATAAGGTTGTAAAGCTAAACTCCACCGCAGCAGTCTACCCTTGTCCCCTGAGACCCGGTTAAGCCAGACAAGTGGATTGTGGTCCGTTATAAGGGAGAATTCCTGTCCGTATAAATAGGGGCTCAACTTCTTTAATGCCCAGACCAGGGCTAAACACTCCTTTTCCACTGCCGCATAACTCACTTCCCGAGGTAGTAACTTTCTGCTGAGATATGCGACAGGGTGCTCTCCTCCATCCTCCGTGACCTGGCTCAGCACAGCCCCCAGTCCATACATGGAAGCATCTGTAGGAACGAGAAAACGTTTGTTAGGGACTGGGGCAGCCAGGACAGGGGCATTCACAAGAGCCTGCTTCAGTGCCTAAAATGCGGCTTCACAAGCTGGAGACCACAGGACCTGCTTAGGTAGATTATTTTTCGTCAGGTCAGTCAGGGGTTTGGCAATAGTACTGTAATCCGGGACAAAACGTTGGTAGTACCCTGCTGTCCCCAGAAAGGCCAGCACCTGGGTCTTTGTGATAGGTGTGGGCCAGTTAGCCACTGCCTCTACCTTGGCTGGCTCTGGTCTCTGGCTCCCACACCCTACTCTGTGACCCAGGTACTGGACTTCCGCCGTGCCTAAATGGCACTTGTCTGGTTTCAAGGTCAGGCCGGTGGCCCGAATCTTGCCCAGAACCACCCCTACATGCACCAAGTGTTCTTCCCAGGACTCAATGTAGACCGCAATGTCATCCAGGTATGCACACGCAAATTCCTGGAAGCCATCGAGAAGTCTATCCACCATACGCTGGAAGGTAGCCGGAGCATTCTTCATCCCAAATGGCATGACCTTAAACTGGTACAGGCCAAATGGGGTGACGAAGGCCGACTTAAGGATAGCTTCCTCGGCCAGGGGGATCTGCCAATAGCCTTTATACAGGTCTATAGTGGTCAGATAGCGTCCCCTGGCAATACGGTCTAATAACTCGTCTACCCGGGGCATCGGGTAGGCGTCAGTGGTGGTCCGTTCGTTGAGCCGCCTGTAGTCCACACAGAACCGGGTGGTCCCATCTTTCTTAGGCACTAGGACCACAGGCGAGGCCCAAGGGCTGTCTGAGTGTTCGATGACTCCAAGCCTAGTCATCTCCTGTATCACCTTCCGCATTCCTTCTCGGACTGCTTCAGGGATACGATAGGGTGGCTGTCGTAAGGGATTCTGTCCGGGGGTCTCTACCTTGTGTACAGCTAGGGTAGTGTAGCCTGGTTCTTGGGAGAACGTCGCCTGCTTCTCCCACTCTGTGGGGCTCAGCCGATCCCCTAGCTGTACAAGACTAGTGAGGTCAGTCTGGGGGTACTTCTCTAATAAGTCAGGCAGAGGTAAATTCTCAGGGTCGTCGGCAGCCAGGCATACACTGCAGTGACATCTTCTGGTCTCTCCTGATACTCCTTCAGCATATTCACATGAAAGGATCGCTGAATCCTTTCATCTGCACAGCTGACTATAAGGTAGGTAGTATCAAACACCTGAGCTAACACTTTATACGGGTCCTGCCAAGATGCTTGCATCTTGTTCGTCTTCACAGGTTTGAGCACTAAAACCTTTTGCCCAACCTGGAAGACCCGCTGTTGGGCTCCCCGATCGTACCACATCTTCTGTCACCCCTGGGCCGCCTGGAGATTCTCCCTTACCATTAGGGACAGTTTCTCCATGCGGTCCCGGAGTTCCAGAACGTATGGTACGATGGGGGTTCCTTCCTGCTCTGTCTCTCCCTCCCAGTGTCCTCTAATGAGATCCAGGGGTCCGCGGACCCTTCTCCCAGAGAGTAGCTTCCTGGGACAGATGAGGCAGGAATCGCTCCCAGTCTCTGCAAGTGTCAGTAAAGGTCCTCACATCTGCTTGAGGGTGCCATTAAATCGCTCGCAGAGGCTGTTAGTCTGTGGGTGATAAGGTGAGCTAAGCAGCGGTTTAATGCCGCACACCTTCCACAGCTGCTGGGTGGCAACAGCGGTAAACTGAGTTCCCAGGTCGGAGAGAGAATCTCTTGAGGGAACTAGACCCTAGAAAAAATCTTAACCAGGGCATCAGCCACTTTCTCTGCCTCTATATTAGACAGCGCTACTGCCTCTGGATAACGTGTGGCGTAGTCCACCACTGTGATAATATACCTCTTCCCGGATGGACTAGCCCTGGCCAGTGGACCCACAATGTCAACGGCTATGCGGGAAAAGGGTTCCCCAATGATAGGCATAGATATAAGCCTAGCTTTTGGGTGATTCCCCCCGTTTACCTACCCGTTGACATGTGTCACAAGTACTAGAGTATACCTGCACATCTCAGTTGAAATTAGGCCAAAATAAATTTTGAGTGATCCTATGAGCTGTGCAGCGGGAGCCTAGATGTCCAGCTAATGGCACATCATGCCCAATCCTCCCAGGTTTCCCTCCCGTACATCTCTGGGGTATCCCAGCCTAACGGGGCCTTGTCTAAGGTGCAAGTCGGGGTAGAGAGTCTTACCTGGGTCTCAGCAGCAGGTGGGCCGGTCTCGGCGGCACGGGTCGTTACAGCGTTAACCTCGGCGGGACCCATGGGAGCGTAGGCAGAAACCAGGGGGGCCAAATCATTTCCAAGAAGGATGTCTGCCGGTAAATCCCTCATGATCCCCACATTCACATGTCTAGCGCCCACTCCCCAATCCAAATGTACCCGGGCAATGGGTAGGCGAAACACAGTGCCTCCGATTACTCTCACCGCCACAGTGTCTCCAATGTGTTGGTTCTCAGACACCAAGTGCTTTTGAAGTAGTGTCATGGTTGCACCGGTATCCCGCAGACCACTGACCTCCTTCCCGTTTACTTTGACAAGTTGCCGGTGTTGCTGTCAGTTATCCCAGTGGGCAGCTTGGACAGGGTCTGCCTCGTGCAGGATGCCCCAACATTCCTCCTCCTCTACGCAGTGGGCAGCAGGCGGAGGGGGTCGTTGGTTTCCGCTGGTTGGTCTCCTCCAAGACTGGGCCTGGTTAGCATTATTCAGCGGGCACTCTGGTCGTTTGTGCCCTAGCTGCTTGCACCCAAAACATCGGATGGGTTGCGAGTAGTCCCGTGAGTTAAACCGGGGCGGCTGCGGGTAGTTATTAGCTGGAGCGGGTGCTGACGGGCGGTGCGTCGGTGGTTGGTAG